>JXSR01S051802.1:40018-57159 GCA_000969725.1 Ophiothrix spiculata
CATTCCCAACACCTACGTAGTCATCGTCTTCATCACGTGGGAGGACTTCAGCGGCGGCACCATCGGGTTCATCGTAACCTGGACCGTCTATCTCGACGTCTGTAGGGAGGTCGGTCATGTCGTGTCCGTAAAATTTTGGACTTGTACCGCCACCACGAGCAATCAATTCTTGCTGTGAGGGACAAGAAACAAGCATGTTAGCAAAATAGAGAATCCATCTGATGAATTCCACTTACGGCATTTGAATTTGTCAAAGCAAATACCCAAATTGCTGCTATGATTATTACTTGGCCATCAGAAAATTAACGTAAACAATTTGCTTTAAAATGGTGCAACTGGAGAATGTACAACCTTAGTTTGCTTAGATTGAAATATGATCTTGATTAGATTTTACTAATTAATAAGGTCATCTTTTAAGTGGATGCAACCAAGTTTTATCCTCGCCTACTAGCTTGGCATATTCTTGATCTTGATCTCACATGAGTTATCAAAACAACATCCAATGGTTCAAATACTGCTCATCTGTTTTTATGGCCTCAAACAGACGAAATGAAGTCTCTATATAGCTACATAAGTCTCAAATGTTTAGTGCCTACTACACCGTTTATGATCACTGTTAGTGTCTGTTTCCAACATTTTGACAGTATCAATTTGTTCCACATTTGAAGTTAGTTGGAAATACATGGAGTGTTAGAGCAATGGGTTTTTGAACTTGTACTCTTAATACAATATGCAATGCAAGCACACACCACGTCTTTAAAAAAGTAAAATAAATTAAGATCTTGGACCCCAATGAAAATATGTTTCAACAGAGGCTTTCTTAACTTATCAATATCACTTAGAATGGTTTCTTTCTTTCTTTACAAAGTACACATGCTCCATGCGCTTGTGTCCGGTATAGATTCAATGTTACATTAAAAGTAGTGCTTCTGACAGGCTGGATTAGGATAATTTTATTAATTAGTATAACTTAAGCTGAATTAGGTTAGCTTGGGTAAAGAAAATAAAAAACTAACCCTAAAACATCGCTCAAAAAATCCGGAACTGGGTTCATAAACAAAACTAATGGGGAAAATTATTTCTTTTGGGGGAGTTGGTTTACAAGAACATGCCAAATTTTGTGAAAATTTTACACCAACGTTTGATGTTTTTCTTATAGGCTTAAAAAATTAACGTAAAGAATATGCACTTACTCTACAACTAGTCTGTCTGTGATATGGTTGAAATGCTGAACTTTGGTCAGTAAATTTAGTAGTAGTGTTACCATAGAGCTATGAATACAAATAGAACAAAACAGTGGATTGTAAACATCAAATTCAGTTCAATTCTCTATCTAGCTATATAATATTTCAAAGCATTCCTTGCGACTTCTGCTAACAATTCATCTTTATTCATCATCATCAGTTATGTTATTCTTTTCCTCTCCAGTTCCCTTTAAGAGCTTGCGGTTTCCTTTGACAGACTCATAGGATATGACCCAAATTAAGCAGCCCAGCTTTCTTGCTCTGATATTTCTGATTCATTTGATATTTTCTCTTTCCAGATGAAACTTTATGCCATTTTCCATAATTGCTGTAAGAAATATGTTTACATGAGGCAAATTAAGAATCTCTTCCCAGATTTCTTACCTGACTTCTCAACTGAGCAATTAGCTGTTTTTTGTCTTCCAATTCTTTAAGACAGTCGGTGTATTTGGTTTGAAGATGTTCTCTGTCTCTTCTTTCTTCTTTGAAGTCATTAACAAATTGAGTAACCTGAAAAAAAGGAATAAATGTTAGATCAAGGCTGGCTATGGATACCAAATGCCACGATAAGATTTACATTTATGAAAGCACCTGAGCCTGCCATTTTGTCATGTGAGTGCAAGAAAGTCGTATCTGCAATGGCTGCCGTAAGTTATATTTATTTTATGCCTTGTCACAAGAATGTGAAAATCCCTCAAAATTTCCCTGTCTTATGTCAGTGGTTCTTGAAATGGTTCTTCAGGTGACACCACTGATGCAAGACTGGAGATTATAAAGTGTGCAATCCAAATTTGTGACAAATGGCAGCTATTGCAGATACGAATTTCTTGCACTCACATGACGATTTGACATGAAATCAATATGTCATTCCGACTAAATTATTTTACAAAGTTGACCAGATAAGATAATCTGTCACATTATGTTGACAATTATTCTACAAACTCCATTTGGCACATGTCGACATAAAAGTGATAACCCCCTCCCTATGGAATAAAATATGTGATGGACTTGTCATAATACCGGGTGCTGTTGCATCTGAATCTTTTCTTTATCAGTGATATCCCCCGGATTCTCAGGGCTCAGTTCCTGAACAGTGTCACCCCAAAGACAGGCACATATACATATATCATGTCAATGTGAGCACCACCACCCACCCCCCACCAGGATAAATATGTGATGGACTGGTCATAATACCTGGTGCTGCAGCATCTGAATCTTTTGTTTATCTGTGATATCACCCAGATTACAATACAAAAACCTGTGAATAACCGCCCCAAAGACAGGCAAATATACAATAAGGGTACCCCTCCCCTGGGATAAAATATGTGATGGACTCATCATAATACCTGGTGCTGAAGCATCTGAATCTTTTCTTTATCTGTGATATCCCCCGGATTCCCAGGGCTCAGTTCCTGGACAGTGTCTCTCATCTGCTTCAATTCTCGTTTCAATTCCTCAATCTCCTCATCTCTTTGAGCCAACTGTTGATCTGCAGAAAAGAGTGCCACATCCCTGGTGTTCTCCTCCTGTCTCCTCAGCATGTCATTCATTTTCTTTGTCTCGGCGTTCTCTTTGAGTAAATCCGAGCATCGTCGTTCTAGGACTGTAATCTTGGACTGTTGCTGATAGCTTGTTTTGCTGAGTTTTACCACGTATGCTTCTCGTTGGTCGTTATATCTTTGCCATCTGTTCATGAGGAAAAATATCATATATTTAGGCAATTTTGTAAAAAGATCAGGAAATACCATAAATTTACAAAGAAAGCAGGTATTTGGTAATATATTCAACAAAGTAATTTCCTGGATTGAAAAAGATTGCTGTTTTTATCCAATCTTATTTATCAATTCAAAGGACATGTCAACTACGTTGTCGATCAAATTCACTCAAAATTATAAAAATATTTCCCCTTTGTATTTCCTTGACTGAAAAAGAATGCCATTTCATCCGATCTTATTTATAAAAGGACATGTCAAGTATGTTATTCGACTGAATTCAGTCAAAATTTTCAAAATATTTCCCCTTTGTATTTCCTTGACTGAAAAAGAATGCCATTTCATCTGATATTATTTATCGATTCAAAGGACATGTCAACTATAGATATTGTTCGATCAAATTCAGTCACAATTTTCAAAATGTTTCCCCTTTGTATTCCTTCGATTGAAAAAGAATGCCATTTCATCCGATCTTATTTATCAAAGGACATGTCTGTATGTTATTCGACCGAATTCAGTCAAAATTTTCAAAATATTTCCCCTTTGTATTTCCTCGATTGAAAAAGAATGCTGTTTCATTCGATCTTATTCATCAATTCAAAGGACATGTCAACTATGTTGTTCGATCGAATTCAGTCAAAATTATTGAAATGTTTCCCCTTTGTATTTCCCTGATTGAAAAAAAAAGCCATTTCATCTGATCTATCAATTCAAAGGACATGTCAACTATGTTGTTCGATCAAATTCAGTCAAAATTATTGAAATGTTTCCCCTTTGTATTTCCTCGATTGAAAAAGAATGCCCTTTCATCCAGACATGACAAAGATCTAAAATTATCTATTCAATGGACATATCAACTATTGTTGTCCAACCAAATTCCCTCGAAATTAACAAAATGTTTCCGCATTGTTCATATGAATACAAGTACAACACACCAATAGTATATTTAAGTACCTATCAAAACTTTTCATGTTTATTGACTGGTCAGTTTCAGTGACCTTTGGATTAACATGCACAATCTGAAGTGCATTGTACTTTTTAAAAGTGCAATAAAATAGTGAAAAGGAATTTTAGTTGAAATTCATATTTGTGATCACGGCTAGTGCCTTTAACCCTAAGGCAAGGCATCACAAGATTTTCTCACTAAAGTGAGAACTTCTCAACTACGGTACCTAATTCTGTATTACATGGACTCAAGGGTAGCACCAGGTTCAAAATCTTGGGAGTCCTAAAAACTTTACAGCATGTATAAAATACAACAAAATTCAAAATTTGATGATTATCAAATTATTGGTTAAATAATTTTAAAAGCCTGCCCAAATACAAATCTAGAGAAATTCCAATTTAGATTTTCTTACTTTGTGGGAATTTGGAGTCAGAACTTCTCATTGAGGTCAAGAAGTCTAGTGATGTCATGCCTTGTTAGTCATTTCAAGGCTATTGTCTTACCCACAATGATTTATATTTAGTCAGTAAGTATATTACTGTTAAAGACAAACAAGATATTGCCAGGTTTTTTTCTTCCTTTAAGGAAGGCTATGGCAGCCTAGCATAACCTCCAGATGTCTATTTTTGGCACTCCCATGACTATGGCTTCCTTTGCAACATAATAAGTTTACTCAGATAACACACAGCTTGCCACACTATATTTAGATTTCTTTTCCTTAACATATTAAAAGAAAACGGAAAATCACTGAGTTTTGAATCACATTCTTCAAACTGTCTTTGTTTTGCTTCCCAGACAACAATGGGACCAAATTCAAAAAGTTGACCATTGTTCAGGGATGTAAAGTGACAAAACGTTTTAAGGCCTAAAAAGGAGAAGAAAGGCCTGAAAATGGTGCAAAAATGTCCAAAATTAGGCTGAAAATGAATAAAACAGCGTAAATTTTGACAACAGACGTACTGGCCTGAATTCAGCGCCCTGGCCTGAAAACTGCCATCCCTGATTGTTATAAATCCAAGACATTGAAAGTTTAAAGTACTATTTTGCTGACCCTTGCTCTACTAAAACTCATGACCCATAGCAAGCCATTCAACACAGTGTACCTTTAAATTTAGTCTTTTAAGATACAAAGTTAAGCAAAACAAAAGGTTTACTAGAACCCAGCCATACCTTGTATTCATACCAATGACTTCTTTCAGTTGATCTGTTAGTCTGAAATTTTCTTTCTGCAACTGATCAATCTGTTGTTCTAGGATACGGACTTGCTCTTCTGGTTTCAGGTTAGATGCTGCTTGCTTCATCTAAAAAAATAAAAATGAACGAGAAATGGATTGGTGGTGATTATTAGAGCTGGCTTTGATGTATACATACAAAGTAGTAGCCAATACTTCAAAAAATCATCTAGAAGGTGATGGCCTGAAATTACAAACAGTGGTTCTGGGTGTGTAGTTGCCATTGTTTAGAATAGTAAGATGTCTAACTAAAAGCACAAAATGTGTTTTGAAGTGTCGCCCTACAAACATATATGACACCTTAAATTAAACCTGCCCGTGTGGACTATTCAACTATTTAAATTGTGCTTGTTTAAGAGCATCATTGTAAATGATATTCAGTATGTAAAAAGACCATCTCATGGTCAAAACATTTTCGGGAGCATTAGTGAAAAATGTATACATACTTTGATTACATACAACTTTGCTTTTAAGTAAAGCATCAAAAACAAACTGAGGATATTTTGAAGTGAACTAGACAAAGTCAATATCACATGGTTGTCAAAAACAATCATTTTTGAACAGTCATCAGGTTGAAGTTGAAAAAACCAAACCAATGAACCGATATCTTGTCAATACGCATCCTGTTTTCTGTTATTGTTCGGAATTCTTATATAGTCACTGGTTTTTAACCATTTTCTACCCACATTGCACAAATACTGGAATGTATGACTACATGACTGTATGAGTTTGACTACAATATGAGTAAAAAGCTAAATATGTGTCCTCAAAACTTAGGTTATTGGCCACATGTGATTCAAAGGTAACTCTAAGTGGGTGTGACTTATTAGGAGTCATTTGCAGCACCCTGTTTAATCCCAAAACCAATAACCTTTTATTTACTGTACCAGTAAGTACTGATTTTGTTTGGAAAAAAAATGTTTGTTGCTTAACTTTATTTTGGAAAGTACCCTAATTTTACACATGCAATTGATTCAAAATGTGAACCATTCCCTTCAAAACCAGGTTGTATTAATAATTATTGGGTATTTTAATGCCGCCTTTTTGAGGAACTTTGAACCACAGATATTTGAACAATAGGCCCACTGTATCGGTTAATGCCCTTGATTGGAATATCCAAAACCATAAATTTGTTATTTGAACTTGCAATTGTAGACCTAATCTCATTTTTCCGAAAAACAAATAAATACACGCAGGGCTATGTATAATTTGAATAAAGTGATTGATAAGAGACAAGTCTGGGCATGTTGGTAAAATTTTAAATTTATCAAAATAAATAGAATGTTGTATGATCAATGGACCTGGTGTGATAAAATACAAGTAAGATAAACCCCAATCCTTGTTTATTTGAATCCTGATATCAACACGGGGGTTTATTCAAATTTGTTACAAAATTTCGTTGAAAATATAATCAATTATGGACTCCAAAAATAAAATTGACATCATTTACTACCAGCAGTATTGGGACATAACAATATATTATAACAGCATGCCTGCATGCTGTTGAAAGGGTTTTTTTTATAGATGACATTGCCAGTTTACGTTTGGCAATGAACACTTCCGCGTATATTTTCGCAACTTCTCATGGTAATTCCCCATCTGATATTTCAAATGCGCATCAAGTAAAAAAAAATACTGCCAGACTTTTGGCAACATATGGTAAGATAAGATGCTGCATCATTTGGCAAGAATGTACAGTAAGCCCCTGCATGAGCACTGCCAATTCCCCACAACTCCCCATAATCAAAAAGGTATCTTTTATGAATTTCCCCTTAGAATTGATAAAGTAAAAAGGTTGCCTAAAAGCAATTTTTTTCTTTGTAACAATCTGAATGAATTTTCAATATTTAGTTCTGTTCAAAGAGTTTAAACATGTGTACCAGATACAAAATTTCCTGATTTGAAATGAAATTTATCAAATCATCTTCAAAACACAAATCATCTTGGTTTTCGCCAAGGAAACCCAACTTGGTACTTGGTACCAAGTAAGCTAAAGGAAGCTTATTTTCAACTGGGGTCCAAGATGTTTTTACATTCAGTTTTTGAATGCAAGAGGAAGACCGGAGTACCCAGAGAAAAACCTGTGGGGAAAAAAACCCTTTTACTTAGAATTTATGCAAGTTACCACATGACAAACACTTTGAAACTGGAAACAAAACAGAGATTGAAACCATGGTCGGTATAGACAAGTATAGACAAACAAAAAGTACAAGGGAGGTCTATGCAAATTCATATCAAAACAGGCTTGTAAAATACATCGAAACTAAAGCAAAAGTTTGGCAGACAAATACCCAGAGTGGTTTCAGCGCCTCTTGAGTCCTAGGGACTACATATATTTGTATACCTGCCGTTTGAAACAATCCCTAGATAAACTATCACCTAGACAGTATGGGACTTACCTAGATCAAGCTTAGTACAAAGAGTGGATCCGATACATCAACATCAAGTTGGACAATGAGAAAGAAGAAGAAAGGGAAGAACTAAAAAAGAGGAAGGAAAACACAGGAAAAAGAAGGGGAAGGAAAAATGTTCAGAAACAGAGCAAGGATATCGTAACAAAGAAGCAATAAACATGATAGAAAGGGAAAAATAAAACCAGAAAATAGGATTTTTTTTCATTCCCTACTATAACTCACTTTCTTTAACTCCTGTTCAACTTTTTCGCTTTCTCTTTTACTTTCATCAAGTGTCATTTGGTACTGTGAGGGAGCCCCATCTTCAGATGCTTTGCTTGCAGTCTTGACTTGATCTCTCAATGACTCCGCCTCTTTGCTCAAGGATTCACAAATCGTCTCTGCATTTTCACGAGCTTTTGTTAACTTGTTAACCCTCTCTCGTAACATTGCAATTTCCTGATCTTTTTCTGCCCCGGATGTATTCAATGAGTCTTGGAGTTCTTGAAGGGCCCTCTCCTTTTCTGTACGCTGCTCCGAGACATAGCGAATGGTTTTTTCTAACTTCTTGATTCTCTGCGAAGTAGAAAAATAAATAGAATCCATACAGAAATTTAATTTTAGGCCTATAACAAAATTGAAATTATGAAGAAAATTGGGAAAATAACAAAATGTAAAGCAAAAACAAAAAACAAGTTTGTTTCCCGTGCGCAGCGCGCATTTCGTCTTGGCGTCATTATTTGCGCATTTCATTTTTTTATTTGATATTTTAGAAAACGACAATCAAAATAGCCAATTTGATAAAAAGAACGGGGAAAATTGCAAAATTTTTACTAAATAAGAAGTGTTTTCTTTTCAACAAAAACTGGACAGGTTTCTTACTGAAAAAATCATCACCCATGCGGATTTTCGACCAAAATTTGCCTAAAAACTGCATTTCGCATTTAGGTTTTTTGACCACAGACAGGAAACAAACTTGTTTGGTTTTTTTTTGCCTAATGAAAGATAAGAGGCAAAAATGAAAGTTTTGTTGGGAAAAACATTCCCTTTTGATAGGTTGCAGATGAATTAAAAGAAATTTCAAAACATTTTGCATTGGGCAAGTTCGTTCATCATCCCAACATTTTCTATTAAACATTTCAGCATCGTTTGAAGTGGAATTACGGCAGTATGTAAAGCTAATATTTACATTTTTTTAGCAACAATAAAATAAATTCCTCCCTCTAAAATAGTCCTGCTCTAAAACTTTTCAAATATTTTAGTCAACATATTAGGTAGCAGCTAGGCAAGTACATTATTATTTTCAGAAAATTTTTTGAAATTGTGTACAATGTACCGGCAGCTTTTTATTTAAAATGGGAAATTTTAGCATAATAATTGTAAATACGAATCTATTGTTTTTATTGCAAAATAACTCTCTTCCAAAATTCCACAATTTTCACATTGCGCAATTTTTTTCAAAATAATGTATTAAAGCAAAAATCCTCAAAATAATTTCAAACAGAAATATGATTAACTATAATATAATTTATTGTCAAGGGACTTTCCAAAAATTGAATATGGTTATTTACTATGCAATGCTGTGACCAAGAATTATATATCAATAACCAACACAGCCCATGCATGGATAATGCATTACGTGTCAATAGATAAGGACACCATAGGGCGATGGTGTGGATTTTCCCAGCTTCAGTCAGTTGTGTGGGAAGACATTCCATTTATTGCCTGTACTCCCAACATTTGAATGCTTTATAGGAATTAGAATGAAAATTTCATTTAAAATTAATTAAAATTGTTCCTGTACTGTTTTGAGTAAGAGATCATTATTTTATTTTATTGTCTCATTTACTTATTTCTTATTATTTTTCACTTATTTTAGTTTTATACAAAAACTGTACTCCCCTCCGGGGCCTTTACATCCATTTTAATATACTGTGTTACCATTCAAAATCTCAGTTCATGAAAGAAAAAAAGAAAAAACAAAAAGAAAAAAGAAAATGAAATCTTGTGCCTGGGTAAATATTAAAAGGGGTCCCATTTGGGCCGACAAACAATACAGGCCCTGGCCTACATGTAATTCATAAATAGGTATATGCAGGCCTATCAAATTTAACAAAATTTAGCAAAATCAGCCAAAACATAATTTGATTTGACCTTGGTGTTCAGATACACCAACTGTTGGGTGACAGAAAACTACAAATGTAGTACCGGCAATCATTTGTGCATGTGTCACTTTTTTCACATATCATGCTAGGCATACATAGGGCAAAGTTTGAAGTCGGATGATTCAATCCAAATGTTAACATACCCCTTTGTCAATATCATACCACACAGAATAGGCGTGCACATGTTGAAAATCATTGCAGCATTTACCACTTACCAGTTGTGGTGAGCAGACACACACATGCAACAACTAACAAATCAATAATAATTTCAAGTATGTGATACCCCACATCGAAAGATGTATCGTATTCATTTCAATATTAAACTGCCCGTGTCCCAATAAGGGCCCACCCATGTTTTTTTTTTTGTGAAACTTGGTACCAATAAAGTTGCATTCAGTTAGGAACCATTCACAAACACTTGTAAGGGGGCCTGATGCAAAAAAAAAATCATCACGGAAAATTTTCGGGGCCCCCCTTTTCGACCTCGAAAATTTTAAGTGCCCCCGCCCCCTTTTTGCGAAAAAAATTAATGGTCAACCTCATAGAAAAGCATGTAAACTTGATTTTTACCAGAAAATTTGTGGTATTTTTTTTCAAGGCCCCCCTTACGAGGGTGACAATTTTTAAGGGCCCCCTTTTTGCATCAGGCCCCCCTTACAAGTATTTGTGAACGGTCCCTTACTTAGTTCTTGCCATGCAAAATAATTTTTTTTTTCATTTTTAATGTTTTGTGGTATTTTATCCAGTCAATTTCAAAAATAAGGGCCCATATGCAATGACTTCGTTAAGGGCCCAGGGTGGTTATTGGAATGAATAGGATAAGGTATATTTGCGGTTAAGCAAGTTCATAGACAAGCAAGATGAAGCAAATGAAATTGCCTTCTCAAATTACATTGTAACTTCAAAACTGAATGACCAATTTTCAAAAACAATGCATTATTTAAAAAAAAAAATTATTATGTTCCAACTTCATGTAGTCAAAGATTGCCAACTTGTATCTTTTGATATGAAACATAGCTAGCTACATCACAAATATTATATCAGTCATTGATTTGGCTCTACTACATGTTGTAATCAGACTAATCAATGATGACAAATCAGCAAAAAATTGAAACACTTTTGTGCAACATCTCCTATAGACAATGGTAATTATTCAATAAAAATTTTAGTGAATGCCGGGATTGTAATATTACTGTATAAGTGGTTTATTTCACGCTACATTAATTTTTGCGCTCAATTCTCCAAGCGAGAAAATAAATGTAACGTGAAAAGTAGTAAATTTATATACCGCCGCACGTTAAAAAATTCACAAGCGCAAAAATAAAAGCGCGCGAAATGATTGAACAAAATAACTCGAAATTAGGACTTGCGCAAAAATAACTGAGCACGAAAATATTGGCGTTAACAGTTAGTGGAGGCTGAGGCATTCGGTGAGAGCACAGGCTCAAAAATTGAGGGGGCATTCGGTGAGTGAAAAATTGATCAAAAAATGAGGGGTCGGCTTGGTTTTTGGCATTCGGTGAGAGAAAAATGCAAAAAATAACAGTCTTTAGGTGACAGCGACGCTAAAAAAGTGGGGTCTTTTGAGCCTTACATACGCGTCGCCCCCCCCCCCCCACATACAAAGTGACAGCAATTCAAATTGCAGACCTGTAAAACCCATTGAAAGAACACTCCCTCGAGAAGCAGCTGATCACAGATTGGGCCAAGGTTTAAAATGTAAAGTATAGACTGAATTTTAGACTTTTAGTGATCCAAAATATGACCTCGGGTCAAATTTTTAACATTTTTACATATTTGGGTTTGATATTACCGGTAAATGACCTTTGACCTCAAGTGATCATAACTCCACGTTTAATTGTTTGCGACTTGCAACCCTCGCGGTGGTGACAGCGAGTTTGGCGTAATTTAACTCAAGATAGAGGATATCAAAGTTAGGCCAGGAAAGTTGAGAATGTATTCCCAACTTTCCTGGTTAGGCCAAGTAACAAAAACTTTTGTTTTCACCAATTAACTTTTCGGAAAAGTCTGCACGTATCAACTGGTTATTTTTGTTACTTGGCCTTACAAGTTACATGTATGACTGAAATATATCAAAACACACACATCATGGATGTGACATCAACAACTGAACAAGTCAACTTCAAAATGGGGTAGTAGTATACTGTGCACATTATGGAAAAGTTGAAAACTCAACAGTTTTGAGTCTTGACTCAGTTAATTGAGTTTTGAGCTGAGACTCAACAGCTTTCTGATTCAAGTCAATCCGGCCTACTACTTGCGCTTGTGAGGACTCTTGATTGAGCTATTGGGTCTCAAAAAGAAACTTGAGCGCTACACTGTAGGCTAGGCCGCATATCTACTGCATGTTGGAGCCAGCATGGCTCCATGTCGCTAGCTCCACATTTTATCTAAATTTTGGATGTTGAACTGCCCGAACTTATCACCTGGGTAACCCGGTTGAGGTTGATCACCTGATGAATTGATATTGACTATAACTTAATAATTTATTGACACGCATGCTCTTAATGTAGGCCTACATTACTAGGCCTAAGGCTAGGCTCAACTGACTCAGCCAGATCAGGCTATGAGATTGTGAGCATGAACAAAATTGAGACATACTTCTGCAAGCTGTTCATCTCGGGCAACTGCACTCGGATCTTTTGCACCGCTGCCGCTCTTCAAAGCCTTTTGTAGTCTCATGTTCTCAGTAATCAAACTGTTCAGGAATTGTTTATCGTGACCAGGCATAAATATCTCATGTTCAGCCAGATCCACAGAGGTATTTGCACCAAGACGATGTAACCGACTTTGGAGATTTTCAACAGCAATCTCCATTTTATTCTTTTGTGTATTTAAGTTTGCAATTTCTTCACGTGCTTCCCTCAGTAAAGTACTTAAGATATTCACACCTTTCAACCTGGCACGAAGACTGGCATTTTCCTTGCTAAGTTCCTGAACATATTCCTTTCTAAATGTTTTATCCAAATCACACGAATCAGTAGTTCTCGGACTGTGTCTTATCTTATTAGCAGATTCTGACACAGATGATGTTGACTGTTTCTGATGACATAATAATGTATTTTCAGAGTTTGTATGGTAGGCAGAATCATTAACACTGTCACAAATATCGTCTTGATGATTAGGATGTTCGTTCTTTCCTGTTCCACCAGTTCCAATTTTATAACACATTTTATAACCACATCCATGATCATTACCAACAGTGCCAGGTAAGCTTAAAGAAGTTGTACCATCGCCATCGTTTCCAGACTTGGGTCTGTTTCCACTAGCCATTGTTATTCGAACATGAAAATAATCAGAAAATTGACATTAAATTCAACACAAATTCAGGTTTGAGGAGCACCAGTTTGAGCCTCAACTTTTGAGGTTTGAATGATACTTTGTGTAACAAAGCAACGCCTTTTTATATATATGGCGTTCCAAAAATTAAACTTGGGGAATCCCAGATCGCTATTTTTAGTAGTTTCATAGACTTTGACACAGTCTCCGGTCTTCCAATATATAATGTGCATTGCACAAGCAAGACTCCGTCAGCCAGGTATGATTTGGATTTCCCCACACATGAAGCTGAATTCATACTCGTGACGCATTGCGTTTTGAAACGCACGGAGCATGTGTGCATTAAATTTTCAGCTCGAAAATACAATCTACACATGCTCGGTGCGTCGTGCGTTTGCGTCGAGTCTGGATTCAGCTTGACACGGCACGGTGAATAATAAATCCACACAAGGACCCGCAGATTCACTGACACAGCAAGAAATCTTTAGGTAAAGGATCAGCTGGTAGGATCAGCATCGGATCAGATTACAACTTTAAAGATTACTTTAGACGTGTTTGCCTTGACTTCGAAGTGTATCAGACTCGTGCACGTCTCTAGCAAGTAAGCTTACTAGTATTAAGAACATTTAATCCTAGACATTTCATACCCGTTCACTTTCATCCCTTGGTCACTTCATACCCGTTTTTTCATACATTTTGGTGATAAATTATGAATTTTGATTTAATTAAACTAAACTAACATTAGTTTTGTCTTGAAAATAAAAAAATACTCAAAACCAAAGTAATATTATAAAGTGTAAAAGTGTGCACCATGCTCATCCCAACCAAAGTTAAACATATTTTGAAACCTCCAGTTTGGTACATAACTTATATAAAAAAATGAAATTGGGATACCATTGGCGTATCGTGTTTCGCTGACTTGAACTATTGATGATGAGCGCCCTCACGCAGTTTTTGGAGCGCCATAACTTTATGCGCCAGATCCCACTGTAAAAACAAATTCATAAGTGAGAACCCAACAAGTAAAATGCAATTCAAGCAAAAAATTGGTGGGATATCTGTGGCGCACTGAGATAGTGAGGGTCAAAGGTCAAATTTTTTCCAATCTGGTGCGTTTTCGCAACTCCGTAACTCTGCGCGCCATCGAGAGAAAACTATAAAACTACCAACAATGTGTAGAGACAGTTTTCCTTTTATAAAAAATGACTCTAACAACAAGAAATTTATGATTTGATACTTTTTTCAAGGTCTAGGCGGGGGTCTAGGTCATCTTTAATCCGTGCACATTTTTTTTTTTTTTGATTCACGTTGTGGGCAAAGAAAATCCTCTATTTCACTTTGGACATTTTGTGTCCATTTTAAGCAGTCAAAAGTGTTGTTGGGTCCATAAGGGCCCATGTGGATTTATGGCTTGCTTTACAGATTGTATCCGTTCAATGTTTAAGTTTTCTAATACCTTTGAAAATTAATATCTACCTTGTGGAAGATACCAGATTTATTCTATACTACTTGCATAGTTAGATTGATAAAAATGAAAGAGATTTATGGTACCCTTGACCCCAAAGGTTAAAGTTAAGAGGTAAAAGGTCAAATTATCAAAATACTCTGATTGACTTAAAATTTGATAGAGATACATACTATATAACATATCGACAACGTGCATACATTAAAAGTAGACTGTGACTTCTAACTTCAGTGGTCGCATCCGGTTAAAGGTGGAAATAGTGGCCTAGCCACACTTTTTGGTCGGGGGGGGGGGCAAAGAAATGTTATCCCAATTTACCGCTCGATTTTTTTGACAGGGGGGATCTGCCCCCCCACCCTTGCCCTATGCTGGCGATTTATGATTAAGAGATGTATGGTACCTTTGATACCAAAGGTCAAAGTTTACAGGTTAAATTTTCAAAGTGCACTGAAATTTGGTAGGGATGTACATCAACATGCATACCATTGGGAGGGGGGGTATGTGCGGAACTTAGGGGAAGGGGCGTGCGCATCCCGGGGGTCAAAAAAAATGGGATAAAGAATTTTTTTTTTTAATGGGAAAACAACAAAGAAAAGGGCGCAATAGTCCTAATTATTGCTAATATTACATTTAGCAACCCGTGCAATATATAGGCAGGTGCCACTAGCGGCCCCCTGAATCCGTTCCGGTTTGGGACTAGGATATTGTGCACCCTGGGGTACGCAATCCTGGCTACGCTTTACAGTATGCATCAGGGCTTTGCGCAATTTTAAACAACAAAAAGCGCAATCGTATTTTTTTAAAGTGCTAAAATGTGTGAAAAAGCGTGAAAATGTGTGATCCCCAATTAACCTTATTAGTCAAACAAGATACGAAAAAATAACTATAAAAATCATACGCAGACAATGTTTACCATCCCGAATCAAAGCCACAATAATTCAAATGACAATGGATATTTTTGAAAACATGATTCGTTTGTTATTAATTAAATTTTAAACACTTTTGGAAGCTTGAGGAGTAGAGGTCTGCATTTATATAATAATGAATTTACAATCATTTCTCGTTAGTTTATCGGTGAATTTACATTATAAAAAGTGTTTTAGGGAAAATCATGAAATGCGTGATGGATCCCAAAAAGCGCAATTGAGACTAAAAAGCACAAATTTTTGTGTTTTTGCATCATCGTGCAAAACCCCGGTTAAGCACAGGTACAGGTATACTGCAGCGTGCATGTGTTAATGTCCCCACGCAACAATGAATGGCAGAGTTTCCAGAAATAAACTCAAAATCAACACCGTTTTCTTCTAACAACACCTTTTTAGTGAAGCTATCATGCTTTCAAATATATTTTAGACATTCCTAAAGTCAGAATAAACATGAATTTCAAAATCAGCAAGCATACATTTGAAATTATAAATCTGAGAAAATAGAAACACTGTTGGTGGACAGAAAAGAAAGGAATTTGGTGGAAAATTGTCTTAAAAGAAAAAATAATAAATTGTGCTTGTTTATTTTGTCTTTCTTTTTAATACAAAGAAGTTTTTATGAGTTTTCATATTCTTGTGGAATTGTGGCTAATACATTACATATTGTACCTTTATGCGCCTAGCAGGGCAATTGCATTTAAGGAATTCTTATTTTTAAAAAGCCTGATTCTAGTTTTATACTGTTACTCTTTTATGCAGAAATTTTGGTGGAACAATGGCTGCAGACAGAAGTTTTCTGTTTGAGGCTCAAAATGAGGTAAGATCTTCAAATTCCAAGTAATTATTTAATGTTAATACTAAAACAGATGTTGAACTGTATTAACTTACCCCGGGGGGGAGTCAAATATAAAAAATGGATATGGGTGTAATTCGTATGCAATTTTCAATGTATTTTGAACGCATGCTTTACTAACACGTTTGGTTAATCATGCACCACATTCCCCGGGAGGGGGGGGGGGGGGGGGGGGGGGGGGGGCTGACCTAGAAAGTTGATACGGGTATGTGCGGCTCTCAAGACCCCCTTTTCACGCCGTGTCTGCCGCTCCCTAGACCCCAATTTCAAGCACAACCTTTAGTTCACAAGACTTATTTTCAAAATGTTTCAGTTCCCTGTCCTCATTTTTTGAAATTTAGCCCAAAAACTAGTTTTGAATGGTCATTTTTTGGTCCCTTCAGTTCTCTAGACCCCCTTTTCAGAGTCAATCTTCCGTTCCCTAGACTAGGGTTTCAGATATCGGGGCCGCACACCTCTACCAAAACCAAAGTTGGGTGCCCCCTCCCCCGGGACCATGCTGCAATATTATACATTTGTATGAGGACAATTATGCAGACACAGATGTGTCATCAAAGTAATCAAATTTTATTTAAAAATGCAGGTTTTTGTCACTTGAAAAGTAACATGGGAACCATATATTTCAGTATTTTGAAGTATGCCAAAAAAGCTTTTAAGGTAGGTATTCCGATCTGGTGAAAAATTTAACCTACTCTTTTTCCATATATTTGAATGAAGGGTTATCACCTATATAAAGCAATCGTAAAGTTTCATTCTCATTGAGCCAAATTAATGCTACAAGAAAATATGTGTCTGAGAGTAACCCATAAAAACATATAGGATATATATTTTTTAAACAAAATATTCCATTAATTCGGCATTTTTTTTTACCATATATCTCTTCAACGAAACATAATATAGTCGTG
>JXSR01S051802.1:75577-85675 GCA_000969725.1 Ophiothrix spiculata
ATAGAGAAATGTTTAAAATATGTGCATTTTTAACTTTTTAACATCCAAAAGTTTGTCCATATTTCTTGAAAGTTGCTTTTTGAGCTCACAAAAGGTCAAAAATTGCAAAGAATAGATATTAAAGCCACATCAAAAGTACTCTCTGTCAGATTATTTTGCCTATTTAAATTCACTTTCAGTACAGTGGAAACTCTTTATAACGAAGTTGCTGGGGACAGACAAATTACTTCTTTATATCCAAAATTTCCTTATATCAGGGTTTTAAAAACAATAAAAAACAAAGAAAATTAGCTAAATGGTATAGGAAGAATAGTTCTTTATAACAGGGCTATTATTATATCAGATTTCGTTATAATGAGTTTCTACTGTATATTCTTCTATTTTGTTTTGTTTTGTTTAGGTACTCTTATTTTTTCAAATTCTCCATACCATTGCTGTTTTGAAATTCACTATCAGTATTGTCTCTTAACGTCTTTAAAGAACATATTAATAGGAAAGAATTAGCCAATTTTATTTTTGTTTTGTCATCAAGCCAGAAGTATTAATTTAGACTATGGTCACAATACGTCGTACAAACAGTTACGAGCAGTGTTTAGTCTGCCTAGAAGGACCATGTTACGCCCTCGCTGTTTGCTTTGCTCGTTGTCCTTGGTCCTTCTAAACGGACTAAATACTGCTCGTAACTGTTAGTACGACATATTGTGACCATAGTCTTAGTAAACCCAGACTTAAAGGAGACCCTTCGCTTTGCATAACGTCCAATTGGATCCTGCAGAGTATTCAACGTAAACGTAAACCCATATTTGTTATCCTTTTGTTTTGCCAACAGAATAGTAACTATATGTGTCCATCCACCACTAACCTACAGTTAAGTCAGATCCCTGGCCGAATTTGCTTTATAACAGATTCAAAAAGAACACATCCTCGGCTTTAAAATGACAATATTCTGAATACCTCTATTTGCACAGGTCGGAGAGCCTGTCTGTCTTTTGAAATGATTGGTCCAGAATCCATGTTTTTTGTTGTTGTTATATTTACAATGAAAGGACCACAGATTCAGATTCAAATTCCGATTCTTTATTATTTCCATAAAAATACATCAGAACATCAACAAAAAAAACAAAGCTGATGGAGGAAAGGACCGGAAGGCCAATAAGGCCTGTTGAATGTCCATCCCTATATAGAATACAACAAAAAATTACAGATATTGACAGCACAACTACCAAACAAGACTAAACAGGGACATGCTCAAAATCTTACTTATAATTAAGAATAATATTTTGCATAAGTTAATTTCGAAACTGTTTCACATTATTGCAATTTTTATTTCACATGATGATGAATTCCAAAGAAGAGGACCACTTGTACGCATAGCTTTATCAGTAAATGATTTTTTATTTAAGGTGATGTTAAGATCATTTGCATGTCTTGTTTGATAATTATGTATATCAGAACGTCTATTAAAGTATTCATTGAAAACTACAAGTAAATCACTAATGTGGGGTAGCGGGTTGGCGCAGCGGTAGTTACCTCGCCTTGCACCAATGAGGTCCCGGGTTTGAGTCCCGCGCCCGGCGCTTTATGTGCATTTGGTTTTCAGTCCATTCTCGCTTCCGCAGGTTTTTCTCCGGGTGTTCTGGTCTTCCTCCTGCATTCAAAACTGAATTTAAAAAACATCTTGGAGCCCTGTTAAAGATTTATCTTCTTTCAGCTTACTTGGTACCAAGTATCAAGTTGGGTTTCCTTGGCAAAAGCGTGAACAAGGTGGTATTTATACATGAAAACCCTAAGCTCAAGAGTATATGTATGCATACGGTTATAATATTATGTTTTACAAAAAGTGGAGCCACTTGGCTTCAGTAGTGACTACCATCAACCGTTCTTATTGCCCATTTTTGCAATTTTATAAGTTTATCAAGGTAAGATTTACAAGTAGTTCCTAATATTAGGATTGCATAGTTAAAATATGGTGACACTAATGAGCAGTACAGGGTATGAAGAATACGAGTTGGAATGGAGTACTTTAGTTTGTTCATGACACCAATATTCCTAGATATAGTTTTTGAAATACAATCAATATGATATTTCCATGTAAGGCAATCATCAATCAAAACACCCAGAAATTTAGTTATTTTACCTCTTTCTAATTCAGTGTTGTGTCATTGACTCACCAAACTGGCAAACTGGGGGGGGGGGCACATGCCCCCTTCCCCATTGGGCACGGCACTGGTCCCTGCCAATTCGACTAGTTCCAGAAAATGTTAGTGTTCAGTTTAAATGAAGGCTGATATTTTTCTGGGAGTATAAGAAAGGCATAAACATTTCAAATTGGCAAAAATCCAAATTAAATTTGAATTGAATGGTCACATATTGGTTACAGGTACAAACATTTTCTGTTTTTGGTACTCTTAAGAATATGTAAAGTATATGCGATAGGTTAAGATGCCTTATTAAAGACATTTAAAAGTGATGCTGCTTGAATGATATAACTGCCAGTTCAAGGTTTGTAAATATGATGTATATATAGTCTAGACATGCAGAGGCTGATGAATTTAAACTTCTTTGGATTGGCCCTATTCCAAAATCTTAATTGTAAAATTAATCTTGTCTTATGTTATATGATAAAATGTTAGAAGGAGTGTTCATATGAATGCTATTATAAAGTAGAAAAGATTGGTGTTAGCCTGTCATATTTGGTTTTTGCTCTGTTACGCAGCTCCTGAAAATTAAATCCATATAAAATTGTATATTTCTAGAGCTGATTGTGGTGGTGGTGATGTTAAAAAAGTTCATGATAAAAATGTATGATTTTCGTCCTAGGGCCAAAAATGTGCTTTTGGTGCCAACATTTTCTGGAAACAAAAAAATCATTATTTTGACCAATTTTTTGAAATATTTATATTTAAGGGAATGACCCTGAACATGATAGTGTCTAAGAAGTTAATTAGTTGAACATTTTATGTTAACAATTTTTAGTTAGGTTTTCCAGAAAATTTGAAAAGGGTCATAATCTTTTCAGTTATTCATTGTACTCTGCCAGCAACCAGCATAATCTTTGCCTCCACGAGTGACCGGCAAAATGATTGATGGATCGTACCACTTATTCATATAGGGAATTGCTACCTGGTGATTGTATAATTAGCTTTCAATTGATGATAATCCATAATCAATAACTAGGTACAAAACACAATTAACTATTTATGTCGTGAAAAACAGTGGCCACTTTTGGAGGACATTTTTACCGTTAGGTTTTGGGTTATGCTATTTTCCATCTTATAAGACTGCCACATTAGATGGAAATATTATTATTGCCCTCTATATTTCGATTTTATAGATTTTACAAATTCCGATGGTCACTTGCAGTGGATAATTTTAGACTGTGTGATTATGCTATTCCTTTTGTGTTAAATTGGAAACATCATTATTTTCTACCACTATGGACATGCTTGCATTATTTTGAATGGATTCACCAGTGACCCATTGTGTATACTTTTGCTGAACAATGTATGAACTAGAACTGTAACACAGTCAAGCATTTCTCTATATTAAACCCTGCACCCTGTTTTCATAATGTATTGAACCAATTAACATATTGGGAGTTGCTGTTTGATATTAAAAATGATGGCGCTATAGGTCACTCATGGAGGATTTTGGTCACTCGCAGAAGACAATTTTCAATGATTATGCTCCATATCGAAAATATTGGTGCCAAAAATGCAAATTTCAGAGTGCCATTAAGTTATCAGTTTCTGAAAAATGTAGGAATAGTTGAACAATCCAAGCAATAGCTAATATGTAATACCCAAGTATAAGTTTATTTTTTGAATCTATTCTTGCAAAGATTTTCTATCAGTATTAAAGTTTAGAAGAATCAATGCAGATTCCTAACTTTCAACTGCATACACAGATCAGATGCAAGAGGGTCAGAAGATTCTCATGTAATTATTTTATAAGAATCTAAATAGATTCTTACATCAGCTCATCTTGAACCAATATACGGGCCAATATCCTTATTGAGTAGCTTGACCAATTTCAATTTACATTTGTACAGTTGGCTTGTTCTGCTATACTCTGTGTGTTTTTTGTTTTGTTTTGTTTTTCTTTTTTGTCTATAAGCAGTTCTGAATTTTGAAATCATGAACACAATAATGTAAAAGGTATTATAAATATGTAATAGCGCTGGCGCTTTCACTGAAACCTGTTCTAAATATGTAGTGTTTTTAAAAGAAAAAGTGTTTATTTTTGTGTTAAACTAGAATATATATTGTACTATGAAAATTAATGTATAAAATAAACCTCTTACCAGCTTTATGAAGCTTTTCTGTTCATCAGCATTTTGAATTATAATAAACAGCTTTTATAGCATGATCATGAAAAAGAAGTCAACAAAAATAGTGCTGGCACTAGATTAAACAAAATGAGAAATGCAATGAATTTAAGAGTAATTTTTGTGTCAAATGAGAAAGCGTTATAAATAAATGCATATTGTAGATACTGTTTATCAGAACTTTCAATCATATAACAATAGCTTTTATATAAATGTAGCATGATTATTAAAATAATAGTTGCTGTAAATGTGATTTAAAAAGATTATAGTGCTGGCTCTAGATATGAAGACACAAGGAATTTAATAATTAAAACATTCTTTTAGTATCAAAAAGAAAGCTTATGCATATTGTAGAATAATGTTAGTAATAGATGTATCAAGAAACTGAGAAACATTTTTCTATTTATTAAGATTTTAGAAACAAGCTTATCCTCGTATATAGAAAATTGCCCCAAAAAAGTTACTACAAAATAATTATTAATAGTGCTGGCACTAGGTCAGTACTGAAATATGAAAGATACAATGTATTAAACATTATTTTTCCTGTCAAAGAATGAATCTTGTGCATATCATAGTAGTTACTACGAGGGTCATTCAAAAAGTTCTACCTGTTGTATCATAACTTTTGTTCTAATAAAGGAAGCTACTTAAAATTTGGCAAAAATATAGTTAAGAATGTCCCCTACACATGGTGCAACAATCATATAAATATCTTATCTAGATTTCTGTAAGTTTCATGAAAACCACAGAGGGTATAGTTACAGCGGAAACTGTCAAAATATGTGCAACATTTTTAAGAGTGGCTCAAATACAGTGAATTAAAAAGGCCATAATCTAGCCATGTAGTATTGCTATACAGTAAAAGATTTAGAAAACATAAGAATGAACATACAATTATATGGGATGATTAAAAAAGCTGACCCAGACTGCAAATAATGGTAATTCACAAGGATAACAATAATAAGAACAAATAGCCCCTTCAGCAATAATATCAAAATCACCGAAGACACAGTTTACGAAGAAATTGACCTTAATAAAACAAGATACAAAATGGTAGCATTGTAAAGCTTTATTTTTAAAATATTTTCATGGTAGATATCAAAAGCAACCAAATTCATGTTTTTGACAGAAAAATTTGGTGTAGTAACTTCAACTTTTGCGTTTTACATAAAAATGCACTTGGAAAAGTCAGGCTAAAGAGAAACACACTATGCTGATTTTCGTAATCCTGAGAGGGTACCAGACATCCTTTCAAATTTTGGGATTCTGGGTAATTTATGTCTATAACAAGTTTACTTTATCAGTGACAAATGACTTGTTGGACTGTTAGGTACACTTACATATCAAATTTATTCTGTAACTTACATAACTTTTGGGTTTACAGATGGTTTTAAATACATAAGCTGCACATATAATTTCAGGTGAAATGTCTTTAGATATTTTACCGTTTCCGGTGTACCCTAACCTTACTGTGGTTTTCAGGTAACCTACAAAAATCTAGAAAAGATATTGATATGATTGTTTCAAGTTTCAAGTATCTACCTTTAACAGAACAAAAGTTATGATACAACAGGTAGAACTTTTTGAATGACCCTCGTAGATACATATCAAATGCTCAACAGCTTAGAAAGGGAAATTACAACAAATAATTGTAGAGCAAACTTTGTAAATGCAAGGTGATCACTGAGACCAACTCCATGAAGTGATATACTGAATCTTCCCAGTCAAATTTTTTGAGTAAGGCTGAAAACATAGTCGACCTCCAAACAAAATTTTCGCTACCCCCTAGATTGCACATGTATTAAATTGCCATATGCATTGCACCAAATGTTTGTTAACGTTTCATACTTTAAATTCGATAGTAAATATTCGGTGACATCATGACCAAATGTTTGGTAGCGAAAATTTTGTTTGGAGGCCGACTATGTTTTCACCCATGATGAAGTAACCTTCTGCAACCAGATTTTTGTAAAACATCTGCAAGCCATATATCTAGTTAGTAGAATTCTTTTTGTACATAAAGCTCTTAGGTCCATATGCACACAAGGTTCAAGAGTTTGACCAGGTTTAAAGTAAGACCTGGTTTTAGTGTGAAATTTTGTTTCACAGCCAAATATATTATATTTTCCTAACACCAATATTGTCATATTTTTTTTAATTTTTGTTGAATCTTCAGTATTTTAAAGCTGTTGCAGTTCAAAAATGCTTTTAAAAAAGGGCAGTTTTATAACAGCAGTAATTTTGACTTAGACCTGGTCCAACTTAAAACCCAATCTAAATCTTAAACCTCTTTTGTGCATACGGACCTTGGTATTTTTTGAAATGAGTAGAATATTTAGTTGGCAAAACTATTTGTACCAATAATTTGTTTTTGTTGTTGTTGTGATTAAACAACATAGAATCCTGTATATAGCTTAAGAAAGGAACTTTTTATAACCCAGTTTTTAATGCAAGGTGCTGATCACTGAGACCAACTTAATGAAGTGCTACATCACTGAATCGTCCCTCAGATTTGTTGTGTAAATGAAGTGAGCATCTGCAACCATATTTGTGTAAAACATCTGCATGCTTTTTCTAGTTTCAATCAGATTAGTGTTTTTCTTTTTAATTATTTGTAAAAAAAAAGCAGCTCTAAAGCTCAATTCATACTCGGCCTCCAAACACAATTTTTCCTACCAAACATTTGGTCGTGACGTCACCAAATATTTTCCATCAAACTTAAACTATGAACGGGTAGCAAACATTTGGTCCAATGTATATGGCAATTCAATAACATGTGCAATCTAGCGCAAAATTTTGTTTGGTCTGAACTCGGTGTTGAAGTTCTTTTGTTTGGAGTCACTCGTCATTTTTACGTCACGACCAAATGTTTGGTAGGAAAAATTTTGTTTGGAGGCCGAGTATGAATTGAGCTTTAGTGTTGATATTTAATTGCCAAAACTATTTGTAATATTTCTCTGTTGTTATCTTGGTTAGATCCCGTGGGGGGGGGGCACTCACATATGTGGGCAGGGTATATATGTCCGGCGGTCAAGACCCCCTTTTTCAGGCCGCTAGGCCGCTCACTAGATCCCCATTTTCAGCATGATTCAGTTCTTTTGACCCCGTTAGCTCTAACTGAAAATTTTCAGATCTAGTGACTATTTTTGGCCAAAATTTCAGTTCACTAGACCCCCAAAAATCGGTTTCATAGGTCAATTTTTTACAGAAAATCAGTTCACCAGACCCCAATTTCAGCGCAAGCGCCTGGGGGGTTAGATAACATTTGAATTTTGTATGTAAAGTCTCCCTTCATGTTTCATATCAAATTTTGATCTTGTGATCAAATTTGAATAGCTTAGGCCAAATTAAATTAATAGTTTGTCTCAAAGCTCCTGCGCGGGTTAGTTTTATCATGCGCATTAGTTTCCTTCAAAATCAGAAAAAACATTTTTTTTACCTTTTTTATTTTTTTCCCGAAACTGTGAAAAAATTATCAACTCAAAGGTGTTCATGTTTCCCACGGTTTCCAAAATTTTAAATAGCAGCAATCTTTACGACGGTGTTGCCGATTGATTTTGACACTCAATTGCGCACATCAAGTTAATAAAATAGCAGTCAATACTTCTGTGACACACTCACACAAAATCTTTAAAAAAAAAATGAAATAAAACCGCATTTCGCATTAGTTTTTCAAGAGTAGGAGACAAACTACTAATTTAATTTGGCCTTATATAAAGGAAAATTTGAACATAGTTCTGCAGCCATCTTTGTATTGAAACCATCTGCATGCCATAGAAAAGTATATATAGATAAATGTAGTAGCAGCTCCTAGTATTTTGTATTTGTTTTTGTTTTGTTTTTTGAAATAAGTAGTATATTTAATTGCGAAAAGTATACCGGTATGTAAAATCCTTTGTTGTTATCTTGATTAGATAACATTGAATGTTGTATATAATTTACCCACTCTTTTTGTGTCAATTAGGGACACAAATTTTGTGTCAATTTTTGATCCTTTAAATCAGAGTTGAGCACCGGTAGCTTGTAGAAGAATCTTTTTTACATAGTTTTTTTATGCAGGTTGTTGAGTAAATGAAGGGACCATCTACAACCATATATTTATGTGATGCGATCTGGGAAAACCCAAATTTTTACATTTTGAGTTCTTAGTTCCATAAGAAAGCTATAATTCTTCCTTTTATAACGCTTTTTGTTTCAACCTTCTAGGGTGTCCAAGCCCAAAGTTACAGATGTTTGAAGTTGATAAAAAATCAAGAAAAACATAACAAAATTGGGGTTATTTTCTTCATTTCTGCAAAATTGTCCTCAGCGACATGTGAAGGGTTTTCACAGATCACATCACATATTTGTAAAAACACCCGCAAGCCATTTCTAGTTACCTCCAGGATAATGATTTCCTCTTTTTATTATTTGTAAATAATGTAACACCTCTATTTTTTCAAACAAATTGATATATCTAGTTGCAAAAATTATTTGTTACAACTCTTTGTTATTGTTATCTTGATTAGATAACATTTGAATGTTGTAGATACCCATTTATTTCCTCACTGTTTGTATCAGTTTTATATATGATGAGATTAGCTTGTTCAGAAAACTTTGTAAACTAGTTTTTAATGCATGATGCTCACTGAGACCAACCCAATGAAGTGATACCTCACTGAATCTCCTCTTGTCAGAATTGTTGTGTTAATGAAGTGTCATCTGCAACCATAAAAGTACAAATTTTACAAAACTGCATAGCATATTCTAACATAACATGATGAGGCATTCGATGATGTACCTTATACGGAGGAATCTCTGAGAATGATGGACATGGTTTTAATTAAGCTAGTGGTATTATGAGAACTTTTGTGTTTGAAATGTTGTGGTTTAAATAAACATTTTATGAAACTAATGGTAAAATGTTAGATATGTTGTCAATTTTGTTTGAATTCATGACTTTGTTTAACTGTGCCAAAATCAAGAAAGATGAATTTATGAGTTTTCAAATAAACCAGGCTACATTGAAAATAGGATCATGATACTTTGACACAGCCTTGCTAATTGGGTATGTCGGAGAGAGAGGGGTCAGTTTGAACGGATATGTTTGGCTAAGGACTGGAACCCATACCCATCGTCAAAGTTATTGACATTCGCGCAAAAAACGCTGAATTCCACTTTGTCCACGGCCGGGAATACTTTAATGTTCACTAGCATTGTAATTAGGTCTACAATCAGCATGGTTTTTATTTCTTTATGACGTTGATGCTTATCATCATCGTTTTAAAGGTGTATATCATTGACTGAGCGGATGGCTAAACTAACTCTGTAAATAGTCTGTGTAGATCAATGGTACACGTATATTAGGAATGACTTTCCTAATTCACGTATATGGCATACACATTTCTACAAAGTCTATTTACAGAGGTAGAACAAAGTTTCACCCCTTTGGTACTGTTTTGAACAGGGATAAAGAAAATAGCGGGATCTTGAACAGGGAGATCTGTAAATGCAGAACTCATCCTAAGCATGCTAAGAAGAGTTCTCGACGCAAGTTCCTTCATCACATCCTTTAATCTAATCAGTAACTCATAACCAATCAGCTAATTAAGACACATTATAACCAACGCTCATTGTGTGCACCCATGTAAACTTGCCCCGTGGACAAACCCGATTTTGACTCTTTTTGCGCAAATAGCAATAACTTTGCAATGCAAGGTTTGTTTCACATGAAATTTTCACCATACAAGGACAAGATACCATAGTGTATGAATATATAACAACTATTCTCG
>JXSR01S051802.1:111087-122681 GCA_000969725.1 Ophiothrix spiculata
TCAAATTTTCAACTTTGTCCTATTTCAAAGGTTGAGGTGTCAAATTGTTCGTCTTGGACCAGTGATCAAAAGTGTCAATGGTGACCCCGTCGTCCAACCTTTCCGTTGGGGTCAAATTTTCTACTTTGTCATATTTCAAAGGTTAAGGTGTCAAATTGTTCGTCTTGGATCAGAGATCAAAAGAGTCAATGGTGACCCCGTCGTCCGACCTTTCCGTTGGGGTCAAATTTTCAATTTTGTCCGATTTCAAAGATTAAGGTGTCAAATTGTTCTTCTTGGACCAGCGATCAAAGGTGTCAATAGTGACCCCATTGTCCAACCTTTCCCTGGGGGTCAAAGGTCAAATTTTCAACTTTGTCCGATTTCAAAGGTTATGGTCTCAAATTGTTCGTATTGAACAAGAGATCAAAAGTGTCAATGGTGACCCCGTCGCCCGACCTTAAACCAGGGGTCAAAGGTCAAAAGAAAGATCAAATTTTCAACTTTGTTCGATTCCAAAAGTTAAGGTCTCAAATTTTTCATATTGAACAAGCGATCAAAAGTGTCAATGGTGACCCCGTCGTCCGACCATTAACTAGGGGTCAAAGGTCAAAAGAAAGGTCAAATTTTCAACTTTGTCCGATTTCAAGGGTTAAGGTGTCAAATTGTTCGTCTTGGACCAAAGATCAAAAGAGTCAATGGTGACCCCGTCGTCTGACCTTTCCGTTGGGGTCAAATTTTCAACTTTGTCCTATTACAAAGGTTGAGGTGTCAAATTGTTCGTCTTGGACCAGAGATCAAACGTGTCAATGGTGACCCATCATCCGACCTTTCCCCTGGGGTCAAATTTTCAACTTTGTCCGATTCTAAAGATTAAGGTGTCAAATTGTACGTCTTGGACCAGCGATCAAAAATGTCAATGGTGACCCCGTCGTCCGACCCTTCCGTTGGGGTCAAATTTTCAACTTTGTCCGATTTCAAAGATTAAGGTTTCAAATTGTTTGTCTTGGACCAGCGATCAAAAGTGCCAATGGTGACCCCGTTGTATGACCTTTCCCTCGGGATCTACCCCACAACTGAATGATTAAGTAGGCGGTCGATACGCAGGCGAGACTACTGGTTCGCGAACCATCTTGTATATATTTTCAGCCCTTTTTTCCAGCTTTTTTGTCAAAATTTACGCGCATTTTCAGGATTTTTTGACAGTTTCAGGTTTTTTCAGTGATATATACTGGCATCTTTGATTGTCATCATCTGCAGAGCAATAAGTGCTTGGTTTGTAAATGACACTCGCTATTGAACCCAAGCCTGATAGAACCAGAAGCACAGCCTTTCCAATGTAACTGATATTTGACACTCAAATATTTACTAATTGTGGAGACTGATGAATCTTAACATTGCTTTCATTGTGTGTGTTAACTAATAATGAAGATTTTTCATATTCACATCATATAACTTAGTCATCCAGATAAGTGTATAGTGTGTCAAAAAAGTATCTGTGTATAAATATTGTACATGTTGAGTACATCATATCTTATAATGTACTAGTCATTCATCACTTGGTGTGCTATTCACATTGTGAATTTTTGTGGAAAAGTGTGCGTAGCTAAAAACAGTACAACGTATCAGATGCAGTGAACCTTGTGTGTCTTATTTGTGGCTGGCAGATGGTAACTTAACTATGACATGTGTGTAAGTTTTAAAACTTTCGTTGACAGATAAGAAAAGTCCCACAATGCTTGCCTATTTAGTGTCAGTAACATGTAAAATGGGTTTAAGTTGATCTATGACTAGGCTGCTACTCATACTAGTCATAGTGGACAATATACTTTGATCAACACCAAATAGGCAGGGCGGGCCTCTTCACATCGTGAATTGATACAGATAAGCGTGTGCGTAGCTGGACACAGCACAACTGCAGGAGACGCAGCGCATGTTGCACGTGTGACTCGACCATCATTAATTGCAGCGCGCGTGTAACTATAGTTGTTGGATTTAATTTGTGAACGCGTACTCAGAGCCTTGAGCGTACACGCGAACTAAACAACCTTGAAAATGGATCACTGCGTACTTGCTACAAACACGCGTTCACGAATTAAATCCAACAACAATAGGATTATGTTTACTTGCGGATGAAGAAAAGCCTCATAATTCCTGCCTATGTAGTGTTGATCAAAGTATAGTATATTGAGTGACCTGATCGTGGGCTTTACTTTTAGTTTGTTCTTATCTACAAATAACATATCATGATGATTGT
Organism: Ophiothrix spiculata; assembly: GCA_000969725.1. Lineage (NCBI taxonomy): Eukaryota > Metazoa > Echinodermata > Ophiuroidea > Amphilepidida > Ophiotrichidae > Ophiothrix > Ophiothrix spiculata. The sequence goes on from JXSR01S051802.1 coordinate 113,324, forward strand.
ATTTTTTCACTGTCATTCCAGACACCCCGCAAACTGAGGAGTACCCCAGCTCGGTCAGGCCGTAAAGCGTTAGGAGACAGTAACTCAGCAGTGTTGTTTAGCACCAGCACCATCAGTGGGCAAGGACAGCATACAGCTAATATGTCTATTACATCTAATTGTACAACTTATTCAGATTTTGCTGTAAGTATTCGAAGCCTGTATTGATTATAACGGATCATAATTTGCTGTATTGATCAAATACATCTAAATAGCTACTTTTACAAGAACTTGTCATAGCGGGAAAGAGGTTCATTTCAAGGATGACTATTGACATGTATTATTATATATTTCAAGGTTGTTGTTGGCTCGTTTGCGGGCCTTTTACCCCTATAGGCCACTCAAAAATTTATTGGACAGTGAAAACAAAAACCTATAATACAGGGCCCCATTGTTTGCAAATACACCCCCTACTATGGATGTTTGTTTTATTGTCCAATAAATTTTTGTTCGGCCTATAGTTATTCCCTTTCTCTGCGTTTACACAACACGTAACGCCCTTATTGCGTTTACGCACTTCACCTTAATTGGCCTGAAATCGATCGGCTTTTTTTTTTTTTTTTTTTTTTTTTTTTAGTATTTTGACATTTACGTAAACACAGAGGTAGGAAATTACAAGAGCAAAAAGCCATTGAATGAGTGAAAAACAACCTGTAGATATATTGTAATTGCCTTTTTGGTCAAAAGAATATGATCATAGCCCATTCTTTAGATGGCTTGCATAGTATGTTTGCAACATATATTCTTTACACAAGACTTTGACAAAAAATCATTCTTATTCTTGTAAGCTCATATCAAATTGATGTATGCCCAGGTGCTACACAAATCAAGTAATGGGAGAAAACAGTCATGTGTAACACTTGGCGTAATGCTACAAGTTGCCAAATTGTCAAAATTTATATTTAGACACCAAGAAGCTGACATTGAGCTTCTTGAAATAGCAAGATTGAGAATGAATTTTTGATAAAGATATTCTATGTTGTTAGGAAGAAATACATGTGACTGCTTTTTGAATCAATGTTGGTGATTTAGCTTAATTTTACTAGTTTGAGAAAAATCCTCAACAAAGTTATCCTGGTGCTAGAGTTTTGTTTGAAAAAAATAATGATTGTATAATGTATGAATTTTGTAATTTAAAAACTTATCACTAAAATTGATGATCTATAATCTTATTGATTCTACAATGATTATAATACTATGCAAGGCGTTGATAATGAAATTAAATGTGATTTTTTTTTGGTTTTGTTTTTTGCACAGAAGGAGAAGTATCTCCGTCTAGGTGTATAATTTTTACATGTTTGATGTACTTATTTCTCCCAGGTCAGTTATGAGCTCACTTAGTTAACTAATAACTGCCTCTACAACCATATATCATACTCATGTGACTCTTCCTTCTATCTATCCATGACGTTTAATGAACCCTCGATACTGCTTTACATCTCAAGAGCTGTCTAGCTTGTTTGGTGTCAGAGAACTACTCACTTTAATTCAAAGTTAGATTAGGCCAAAAGAAATTGTTTGTTTGCCCTCCGCGACCGACCCTAAAATGCCAAAAAATTTCTTCATACATGTAAAATATGAAAACTCAATATTTTCGATGGAAAACATAAAATTTAGTAGTATAAAGTCACATTTAGTAGTATAAAATGCATATATTTCCTCTAAATAATGACCCACAATCTTTAATTAAGCCCTGCATTGCTTGGTATTCACGATAAAATCCATGGAATGATATCATTCTTTAAAATAAATGTGAAGAGTTAAAAAAGAAGAAAAAAAAAAGATCAACCCCACCGACCGACCCAAAATTTTAATTTTTCCACAGGAGGCAAACAAAAAAATTATTTATTTTGGCCTTAGAGAGCTGCATCATCATCAATTACTTAGATCATTTTGTCAGAAAATCTATTATTGGTTACATGAATGATTCAAAATTAGATTACTAATTTTAATTTATGAATCTATGGCCAAGTGGTTTTTCTAGGGGTTGGCCATACATACAGGATAATAACCTGTCGGTGATGCGGTAGTTCATTTATTGCACTTTTTTTGTATTATATACAAAACTCTAGCACCAGAAATATTTATAAATCTAGCAAATTAACACTAAATATTTGTATAATAGTAAACTTCAAGCATCATACATATACAAAAAGCATGTATTCATTGAAATTGTTATTGTTATTATTATTTAAATCAGGCTGACTTGAATTTAACAGGATATAGATCACAAAATGTGTTGGATCATGCATCATAGTGGATATATCGATAAGTGAAAAGTGAACTTCCAATATTGAAAAGAATTTTGTATGGTCATCGTGATGTTAGGCTAAAGGCATTCAATGTAGTTCACTATTATTTGGCTACCAGAAGCCTGATATAAATTATAATAATACAATTAATATTTATAGCCCTTTCTGCAATAGCTATCCTAACTCAAGAAATCTAATATGACAAGTTTTTTGCTGTATATGGCAATGTTGATGCGAAAGTTATGATTGGAAATTTGTGCAATAGGTTTTTGAGAAAGATGCTTTTTCCTGCCTATTTTAAAAACAATTTTGAGCCCCAGCCAGTGATTTTGGTACAAGCACCTCTTCTACTTGGTGCAAGCTGGGAAACAGGAAGAAGGCTGTCTCAACGGCATCTTTAAAAGCATTAATTGCATTGCTTGCTAGTTTCATTGACCGAAAATCAATAAATCAATCCAAAACATGAATATTGTTTTTAAATCATGCTTGCACATATGGTAATGACAAATAAAAACAACAGCCGCAACAATTGTGTGGATTAGCCAGGTTGTTGCTTTGGCTGCGATGACATAGAAATATATATGCAGGGATATACGGTATTCGCTATATGCTCCCGCGGAGTTAACTCGTGTATTTGAAATTGATAGGTAAATATCCTCATCATTAAGACTATGAGCGCCTCCCCTGGGAGCATATAGCAAATACTGTATACCGTATACTTCTATGTGATCGCAGCCGTATACTTGAGAATTGAATAGAGCAGTACAAGAAAAAAACCTAAAACCACTAAACCTTAGTAATGTGAAAGCATTTTCAGAGATTTGTATGCATGCATTTATATTTTGTAGGCATAATTTACAGAAGGGTGCTATTGGAGTTGGGATTTTCTTGTACTGGCGTATTTAATTCAGTTCTGCGGAACTCGCAATTCGGATAGTATCCGAATTTAGATACTCAGTATCAAAATTCTGATACCCGTATCTGAATTTGGATTAAAAACTGCTGAAACTGGATATCAGCTGAAATTAATATTCAGCTTCGCCGCGCACCATACCGGTATGTATAAAAGTCAATAACATTATCATCATTTCTCATCTAAATTCTAAGAAAGTTTTGGCCAAATTGTTTTGTCTTCTGTGATAAGGACTATCAGGACATGTTTCGAGGCTGTCCCGCTGGAATTGCACAGATGGAAATGACATTACTACAGATACATTTATCATAAATGCAAGAAAGATGTTCTACATGAACTTACCAGCTTGCGCTATCGATTTGTTTCCTGCGCCATGACAGGAGTATCAGAAATTGAATTCAGATACCCCTCCATATCCTAATTCTGATACGGGTATCACAATTTGGATAGAAAATGTATGTGGGTATCCAAATTCAGATACGTATCCAAATTGTGAGTTCCACCGAACTGAATTGCTATGACAGTCTCATAACTGTACCCATTTTACCATACTGACCAACATCAAAACAATTTGCGTGCATGAGAGACGGATTTTATACAGCGTCCATTCTAAATCATTTTCTTTCACCACATTATACTGCTGCTTAAAAACTTGGATCTGCCAAAAAAGAGAAAAATGTGTAAAGTCTATGGCCAATGCTCTATGTGCATTCAATAGATGACTAAGACTTGTGAACTTTACAAAAAAACTCTTTGGGAGAAAAATTGAAAGTATGAGCTTTGTGCCCGTGTGTTAAAATTTATGGGGACATTTTCAAAGTTTGAAATTGGATTGATCTGGTTTATAGATGTTAAATCTACTACTTTTATAGTGAGCCATTTATTACTAACATAGCTACCCAATTGCAAAGATCTTAATTTTAAAAAAGAGTTATGAGTAACTCCCCGGGAGCGTATAGCAAATACCGTATATCCTCGCGTATACTTCTATGTCATCGCAGCCTAAATAGTAAGTTAAATGTGGAAAGGTATAAATGTTGATAACAGAACCCAACTTAAACTAGATAACTTTAGCTAAGCTTCTGTTCAAGCATACAAGGTTTATGAGACAGTCATCACACTCTGCACTGATTGTTATTCTCCCCCTTTTTGTGAATAACATTTCAACAACTCACTGTATCTCCTTATACAGTCCTGAGCGTACCATTGTTGATTCTTGATGAATCCACAATTGATATTCAAATAAGCGCATCACGCACGGCACAGCGTTTAAGGAAGTGCGTTTACACAGTACACATAAGCCGGCACACTGCTCATCGCGCATCAGGTATTTATAGTACATGCAAAAGCCCGGTGCCTGGGATAAAATTGAAAACATCAAAACAGCAAACATTCACAATCTAGCACTTTGCTTCAGATTATGCTAAATATTTTAAAGAAGATGAGTATAGGCCTATCTGTTAAATTGAAAACATTTAGAATTTAATTCATACGTTTTCAGGAAGATTTCGTTGTTGAAAGGTATTCAAACACGCCACAGAGTAGTTCATTGCGAATCAACAACTCTGCATCCGATGCGTCAGTGTATTTTTATCACGCCATCCTCGCGCGATCAAAAATACGCAGACGCATGGATGCATCAATGTTGGCGTGTTTAAATACCTAAATGAAGCATGGCATTGGTAACACACACATACTGAACATATTCTTTGCGTGGTAGGGCTAATATATATAGCTACCTTGATTTACCATCACACAAGTTTCCTACTAACACAATGATGCAAAAAATAAATATGGTACAAATAGTCTCATTTCTATTCATACAACACGGTGCTGGTAATTCTTCTACCATCAATAACACTAATTTTATAATAATGCATGAACTTAGTATCAGGTGCCAGGGGAAACTTATGTAATCATAGTAACAGAGTAGTAGAAAAACAAGCAAGGAAAAAAACCAAGTCATTGTTACTTTATATTTGATGCAGATATTGACCATGATACTTCACACACACTGTCAGAAAGAAAGGGGAAAAAACATTTTGCTATGTCCTGTCCAATTTAGTGTTTGATACCAAATCATGTTTTGTGTTGTCTCTTGCCATTGTAATTATTCATTCAGAGGTTGAGGCTACTCTTTTGATCCAATTGTATGCGTGATAAATCGCAGTATCAGGTGCAAATGACCAGTATGTCCAGCAGTGTAAAGTAGGCTGGGACTTTTCGGGTAATTTGCTACCCGGGTTCCCGACTTATTTTCCGGTCGGGTACCTGACCATATTGATAATTGAGCATTTACAATGTTAGAATGGGAGGTTTGACAGGTCTACTACGACCATACAATATCTCAATTACACGAACAATATGGATTTTTCACCAATTGTGGTCGTGATTTGTCATGTTTACTTTGATCAGATGATGATTTTATCAGAAATTTTTGAACACAATTTTTTGGTTCAAAATTCCATTATTATATTGTTCTGTTGGGGTAATCGTTCGGCAGATTTTGTACCCGGGTAAGCTCATGACAGGCGGGTACCCGGGTTTTAGTCTCAGGCCTAAGGTAAAGTGATGAACTGTGATGGTGCCATATGAGGTTATGACGTGATATTTGATTGTAGTATACAGCATATGAATTGTAAGACCTAACATCAACTGACACTGATTATATCTCATTACAGAAAGAACTAGAAGCTGGCGACAGAGAGAATTGCAGGAGTAGTACGTTACCAAGTCCCAAAGGCCCCAGGAGCTTCTCAAGGATTGGCTTATTATAACTTGCCATGCAGTAATCCTTTTAAGGCTGGGGTAGACCTTCAAATGGCATAAATGGTTTGTGTACTCTAACTCTCAAACTAATTGCATAGACAATATAAAAGTATACATTTTTAGCAGGGGATTTTTACCCTGAACACATTGGCGATATCATTTTTTGACCAAAATGTCGATTTTGGTAAAAAAATGCCAAAAATTATCATTTTTGCCCCAAAATTTCTGGAAAGCCTAACTAAAATTTGCATTCGTGAAATTTTGAACTTTTTTGCTTTTTGGAATTTAGAAACAAATGTCTAGGGAACGGTTTTCTCAATTTTTTGATTTTTATCTTATTTTTTGAAAAATTGCCGAAAATAGGCCAAAAATTGCCATTTTGGTGGCAGCGGTGGGATTTGTTTACATATTTTGACATATTTTTGTCATTTTTTTTTAAACTAAGAAAAAAATCAAAAATTTGAGAAAACCGTTCCTAGACATTTGTTTGTAGATTCCAAAAAGCAAAAAAAGTCAACATTTCACAAATGCAAATTTTAGTTAGGCTTTCCAGAAATTTTTGGGCAAAAAATTCGGTTTTTGGCATTTTTTGCCAAAATTGTCATATTTGGTCACAAACTAATATCGTCATCATGTTCAGGGTAAAAATCCACTTCTAAAAATGTATACTTTTATATAGTTTATACAATTAGTTTGAGAGTTAGAGTACAAAAATCATTTATGCCAATTGAAGGTCTACCCCAGCCTTAATCAACCAGATCGTAGTATCAACCACTTTTAAATTATCAATCACTTTACTGATGATGTTACTCAAAGGAGTCAGTCATCTTTTGAACCATGTAATTTTTGTGTAACAAGTTATTGTGAAAGGAACTTTAAAGTCTGCATCACAATTCTTCGGACAATGTAAAAAATCATTTAGAGTACAGGGCCAATATTGTTTACGGATGCGATATGTCCAGTTCAAAACAATTAAGAATATTGAAATTAATGGATTTCTTTAGATTTTAATTTCAAATTTGAAAAAGTTGTGAGCAGACTGAGAGCACTTAAAAGGCAAGATAATTAGTTCATCTAGATGGACCTCATAAACAAGCGCCGTTCACTTGCAAGGTACATCTAGATGGACTATGCAAGATAGGAAATAGTAACACAGAACTAACTTTGGTCTGTTTATTTCTGTTCTTTCTGCCACTTTTGTGTCACAGTTGTGTTACTGATTATCCATCAGTTAGGTATACTGTTCAAAGAATTGGTGGTATATTGAATCTTGCTTTTTAGAAATATTGAAAATTTGTATCGCATTATGCTTGGATCATTGCACTGAATTCCTGCCTACTGCTAGTATAAACTTGTTTATGAGGTCCAAATATTTTAGGCATAGATGGGAGAAACCAAACAACCTGTACTATACTTTGATCAACACTAAATAGGCAGGAATTATGAGGCTTTTCTTCATCCGCAAGTAAATATAATCCCACTTACGCTCGCACCATAGATACTGCCGCGCGAGTCTCGCTTTCAACACGCACTGTTTCTCCTGCACATGTGTTGTGTTTAGCTATGCACATACTTATCTGTATCAATTCACCATGTGAAGAGGCCCGCCTATTTAGTGTTGATCAAAGTGTACCCACTATAAAATGCTGAACCACTGTTGTCATAGAGCTCTTTTTTTTTTTGAGTAATAAAATGATTGCTAAACAGATGTCTCATACAGATATATGCCAGTCGCGTTGGGTGTGTGTTGTTTTATGCAAAAAATAAAAAGCTTTATCTTCTGCACTGTCATTAATGTCAATTCAGTTCCATTATTTTTGATAAACAGAATTTGTACAAGGAGGTTCAAAATTGTAGCAATGCTTTTTGGATCTTCCTTTTAGAACTGTGGCTTTGGGGTAATTTCTCATGCAGTTATTCTGTAGATAATTCTTAGTTTAAAGAAACTCTGCTCAACACAACTGGAGAAATTACATATTTATGTTCCTGATGTGTCTTATACCCCGTTCACACCATGCGAAAAGTCGTCATCGATTTTGTGGATTAGCATAAAACTGGAGCGTTCACACACGTAGCAATTTGATCGCTTTCAACTAAATCGCTTTGACTTGGTGACAAAGGAAGTAGCCATCCAGATGTCAAATCTTAAAATCGATGACGATGTCTGTTCACACTAGTGAAAATTGCAAATCGATTACAACAAAAGCGATTTCGTTTGAAAATAAGTTGATAAAAGTCATCTTTTGAAATCGACTTAATACGACCCGAACATGTTCACACTAGTCATAGAACTGAAATCGATGATGACCCAAGTGAAATTGATGACGACTTTTTGCATAGTGTAAACGGGGTAATAGTTTGCCTAATCATGTACATGGTAGGTTCCAGATGTTAAAAAGGAAGATTCTCAAGTTTTGAATAACCATGGAGCTTAATTTTGGACTTATCTGGACTTTGCTGCACAGGTATAACAGTCGTCTTCAGGGGATTTTGTTCCGTTTATTTTTTTTTCAAACCTAAGTTAATTTCATTAAAGTTGTATTTCTGTGCCGTCCTTTTAAGGGGTGTAAAGCCTATTTCAATTTCAGTAACTAAACCTAATTAATCCCAAATTGCTCTTGAATGGTTCAAAATAAATAGGTCTGTTTGGGATCTTCCTTTAAAAATTTGTGGGTAGTAGGTTCAACAAATTGTGACATAAATGATGAATGCTTTCCCTTTTATATGTAAATTTGTACAGTACTTTTCAGTTCACTTTGTAATATATTGTTTGTAAATATGTAAATAAAGTGTCATGCTATATTATGTATTGGATAAATTCTTTGTAAACTACATGATATGTTCTTGAAAAATAATGTTGGTTTAGAGGATAATATGATATTTTATTGTTGGGGATAAGCAAATGACATGATCAGGTTAGGTCGATTTCTAGTAAGGGTCTACCAAGGTTAAAACTACTACTTCCTAGTTGTTGGGTAATCACAAGTGGTTTCAACCATGTGGATCAAAGCCACCTACCTCTTATGAGGCAGTTTTGATTGTAGGATGTCTGGGTGAAAAATTGTGATTATGCTGAACATTAATGTTTAGTCAACCCACATCACATTTGACAAAGTCGGACTCCACCATTGTTGTTTCAAATAATTTTCGGACATGAAAATTCAGAGCCTTGCGTTACAGTATTGCGTGTGCAATTTACACAAATACGCAACGCTTGCATGCGCGCTCGATGTCGCAGCCTTACTCATTGGAAACAGCGTTGCGTACTTCCCGAGTGAAGTCCTGTGTTTGTCACAGCTTGTGGATACGCGTTGGCTGCGTTCAAATTAGAGAATAAAAGATAAGATTTATTGTTTTGCCTGTCATCTATCGTCTCATAATGGAT
>JXSR01S051813.1:10446-20541 GCA_000969725.1 Ophiothrix spiculata
CATTGATGGTCTTTAATTTGCTCATAGTTCAAAATCATTTTTTATAAGTTTCAATTTACATCAACACACAAATACTGCATAAAGGAAGAGGAATTGTGAAATTTTATTCAAGATATAATGAATATCAGTTCGCAACATCCAACTGTGAAATCGACTAACACATAATTTGATCAAAGTATACTACATGTAGAACATTGTAATGAGAACCTATAAGTTTTCTAACACCCTGGTCACATAAGCCGCAACGCCGGTATGACACCGGTGAATGCTTGCTATGCCCGGTCGGACGCCGGTGGTTATGAGACCGTAACTGAAGACGTCGTTTACAAGCGCAGGATTTAACTCAGAATTAAATTCTTGCGGCGTGCTTACGGCATCTCTGCGGCTCACCAACACCGTCCGGACTCCGGTCGGTGTCAGATCGGTGTCTGCTGGTATGACGCCATAAACACATCGTAACCTGGAAGTAAGGTTATGTGACCAGGGTATCCAGAACAAATGCATTGTAAACCAATTTACTTCAATACTGGTGTTAAATGAGCATTAGACAAAATTTTGATTTTTTTTTTTTTTTTTTTGGATGTTTTATATACACTTCATATGTTAGAAAATAACAGTCAATTACCAGATATCGGGAAAAAATTGATCAAAACCTTCAGAAAATTTACAATTTTGAATTTTATCTTTTTTGTTGATTTTGTGTATGAGGCTATTCTCTAAATATTTAGTGATGCTATAATATAAACAAAGAGCCAAAGATTTGTTTGTAAAACATTCATTTCACATCATAGATTGCAAATTAATCAAAAGAAATTTGGACTTCGCATTAGATCTCCTGAAAAGGTCCATTTTAAAAATTCAACTACAGGGGGCAGAATTTATCGTTGTCGACAACGATAATTAAAAATTAAAGAATATCTAAATATTTTGATATATAGGCTTTGAATTTTACAATGAAACTTTGCATTTTGTCACTATTACTGCTAATACTTCAGATGATGCAAAAATCTCATAATGCTTGGGGAAAAGTTTGGGATGATGCTGAACTTGTCCAATGCCCCTTTAATTAATATGGTACTTTTAAAATGACAATTTATATTCCTGAAAGACCGTTTTAAATGTCAAACAAAAATTCCTAAAGATCATGATTTTTTATGTTCAATGTTCTACCAAAAATTGGGAGCATTGTAAGAATATGAACCAATTCAAGTTTTGAGTGGGCCATTTATGCGAAGCGTGAGCAGAGCATGTTTGCGGCGCTCACTCGTTGGAATCCTGATTCGGGGTTCACCCTCTGCTTATGCTTTGCGTTTGCTGTGAGATCCATCTAGATAGACTAGTTTTGAATGACATTAGTTAGCAAATGATGGTAGACAAAGTATATTTAAAAAAGCAAAAAAAGTTGATTCTAAATATTTCATTTAAATAATGATGCTCGATTTTGCCTAATGCAATTGCACGGGAAAAAAAAACTGGCTTTATGGTCTTGAAAATAATAATTACATTGGTTCAGCTTCTTTATTGAACTCAATGAGGCTTTCCATACTGGATATTGAAATGTAAGTGAAAAACATATTAAATCTTATCAAAGCAATAATATAAAAAATTGTGGTCAATCTTACATTATGTGGTATAACAAAATTACCATCCTCCACACAAAAGATACAATATATTCCACTTCCTAAAGACCAAGGCTATTAAGGGGTCAATTTCCTCATAAATTTATATGTCATCCAATTTTACTCTAAGAGCATATATTCCATGTTTTATTGTATTGTAATCTACCAGTGGTAAAGTGTTCCCAGAGCAAACCTGAGTGGCAATATTTGCTTCCACTTCCACAGTGGATCAATGGTGGGTGCATATTTGCTGGGTTGTGTCACTCAATTCTTGGAAATTCAGATTAAAGGGACACTGGTAAGTTTACTTCAGGGCATCGACTGTATTGATTTTGATCTGATATTGATTTCATAAGTGTTTTATAGAGTCCAATAATAGAGCTATTGTATTGGCTGATGACACAATATAATTGGTATTGATAAACTTTTTTGTTTACAAAATTGGTTTCAAGGATCAGGTTAGAGAAGCAGGGCAGAGGAGATAAATTATCCATCTGCTTTGGTCATGCCCATAGCCAGGATTATTTCAAGGGGGGTGCGGATTTTCAAAAAGTGGACCTTTCGGAGGAAATTTTTTCGTTTTAATCCTACCTAAACTAATTTTAGTAGTTTTTTAGCAGTTTTCCAAGCATTTTGTGTAGTATTTTATTAAAAAACGACCTACATTTACTTGTTTTGGTGCTTTAGGTGTTCTTTTGGTGGTCATTTAAGGAATTTTTGTGGACCTTTTTTTTTGCCCCTACCGCACCCCCCCCCCCCCCCCCCCCCCCCCCCCCCCCCCCCTTGGCTACGGGCTTGGCTTTGGTCAATATAACCTGGGACATGGTTTGATTCCTGGTGTGTCACAGGCCTGAGCAATTTTTGTCTCCAGAGTATGAGTGAAAAAAACAGTGTGAAGAACTTTAGATCTTTGATTCAGGATACAACAAACAAACAAACAAATTTAACCAATTTATTTATTACCGGTATCTGGATTTATGTAAAATTAGATAACCAAATATGGGCCATAAAAGTTACCATAAAATGTTTCTAAATATTATGGGGTAATTTTTCACTACATTAAGCCTATTTAGTGTGCACATTCTTAAGCATAATTTGGGGTCTTTAATCGGAATATGATTGCCTTTAAAACACCACAAAGATTGGTGTCACCAATCTCTTATTTGACTGTGATTAAGGAGGTCATGAACACAAGAGGCTGGATAGCTACTTGTATGGGGCTACTCATTTTGAATTTTTGGCACATGGGTTCCTTTTCATGAAAACTAGTATGGGTGACATTTCAAATTTCCCAGTAACACATCCCAAATATGAAAGTGACGTACCTGCTCCTACCGGCTTTCGAAATATAGGGGCAATAAGTGAGAAATACATTGAAAAATAGGGGGTCATTTGGTGTAGAGGGTTTAAAAACTGGGTCATTTCGAGCGATTTGTTGGCAAACATATAAAAAACTTAGTCGCATTTGCTCTTTACACACACTCTCACTGTTTTTCCTGTGCAATCTTCAATGGGCCAAATGCATGGCGCATAACATTTAACACTGCAACATAAAATGTTGGTATGATTTAATACCATCCCGGCGTGGATTCTAATCTGTAAAGGTTTCTCTTTAAAATGATATAGGTTTTGTCAGTAATCTAAACCCAGAACACATTGTAAATTTTGTTCCCAAAACACCTCAAAACGTTGTATTTTCCGTATTTTTGTACTGCAAATGCACGATCCACACACATATTTGTGATGTTTTTCAGAAAGTAGGCTTACTAAATTCAACAGCACTGGAGGGAATTTGCCTGTATCGACCCATCTCGGAGTTATTTTTGTTCTGCGATAATTTATGAAGATATCCATTTAACATTTACCCTCATTGGTCAATGGGAACACATTGTAAATTTAGCTTCCAATGAGGGGCCGCGTTCTGTCTCCAATTTTCAGCCCGGGCTTTAGTGACCTTTGCTTATTGACTTTTCCGTAGTGTCCTTTTGCTTACCCACACTTGAATGAGCAAAGTAAATACCAAACAGGGAATCAATATCTCTCTTTGCTGTGTGCATTGTGCATGTGTAGGCCTATGGAAAAAATCTTTTCTGCTGAAATTATGGCCAAAGTTTTTAATATGAGCGAAAAACAGGGTCATTCGGTGTCAGTTTTTGAATAAAATAAGCCTAATATTGACATTTACGAAGGCGCTCATCTTCAAATTTTTCGCAAATTTTTTGAAAAATCGACAAATTAAGCGAAAAAAGGGGGGTCATTCGCTGTAGGTTCTCGAAAAATCAGGGCAATGGATAAGAGTCACCATAAAAAAGGTTGACTTTCAAAATAATAGGGGGTCATTGGGTGACAGCTCAGTGAATTAGTGGGTCATTGGGTGAGAGCGGAGCCAAAAAAAGGGGGTCTATCGATAGGAGCATGACGCGTGCCAATATATGGGAGTGCCCCCCCCCCCCGGGACATATCCCTACCAAAACCAAACTTGAGTACCCTACCCAGATAATGAATGCCCAGGGGACCACTGAGCTATATTGGTGTACACATGCATGAACAAAAACACAGGAAGAAAAGGGGTTCATTTTTCTGTGACCAACACAGAAAGCACTGCTTGTGGTTAAAGGTGTAGGTTCCGATCACATTCTCATCCCCCAGGGCTCCACCGAAGTAGTATATATTTTTTGATGCCAAATGAAAGCCCATATTTTTCTGATTACGAATCCAAAATTTCACCTCCAAATCCTTTATAGTTTCGGAGATATAGCAGAAAATGTAAAATTAATTGGTATACCTATTTTCTATTTCTTTTATATTTACATAACAGCCTCATCCCCAGGGTTGCATACTTTCTTTTGCCTCTCAAGAGAAAACAAAATGCAAGCCTAGGTCGAAACCTTGCACAATGCATTTCAGAGGTCAAGGTTAATCAGTTAAAAGTAAATTATACACATCGTAAAATAGGAACCTACACCTTAAGGGCTAAAACCAGGGCTAAAACTTTGATTCTCAATGAAAAGGGGTGTTTGTTCAAAACAAAAATACACAAAACCAGAAGAAAAAATCAAACTTTTTTTGGGGGGATTAAATTTTTAGTAAAATTGCACGTAAATCCTTGTTTATTGGTGAAGCTAAAACCTGTTTAGGCTACAACAAAAAACCCAAAAACCTGTTTTACAGGTGGGCGGACATTCCAAGTTGGGACGGTCGGTCGGGCGTGTTTTATTTTTTTTTAGGGGGGGGGGAACTGAAAAAAAATTACAAAGAAATTTAACAAAAATTGAAAAATTTTGGCCAAAAAAACGGCTGATTTTACATGATTTTGATTTTTTTATCAAAAAAAAAACCCCGTTCAAAATTGCAAATTTAGGGTCGGTCGGGACGTTCACCTTAGGGGGTATTTTGTAAACCTATGTCCCGACCTATGTTCACACATGTGTACATCAATATACTGGATTGGCCCACCTGGGGCAGAATGACAAGATAGATGAACATATCTAAGAAACCCCAACCTAACTAAAGTTCATATCAGGTCATTCAAGTCAGCAATGGGTAATACCCGGGGGAGGGGCACTCAAGTATAATGCTGCAGGCATAGTGTGACCAAGAAAAGTGTGAATTAAGGTTGTTTTTGAGGAGAAAAGGGTGTATCAGGTGACACCTTTTAGGGTATCAAAAACAGTCATTTTAGCTTATTTTCAGGAAGTAGGGTAAATTTTCAAACCCTAGTGTTAAAACAGTAACTGTAAATTCCTGATTTAGGGTGTGAATGGGTGAAAAAGGGTATATTTTGCCTTCAGAAACATTCATCCTTTAGGGGGTGTTTTGAAAAACTGTGGTCACGCTTATGCCTGCAACATTATACTTGAGTGCCCCCCCCCCCACCTCTCCCCCTAATACATGGTGCAGAGTCAAACCACAGCTCAGCTTTCTGAAAACCACTCATCATTCTCTGTCCATATGACTCTATGAGATCTTTATAATGTAATTACACACATATGTTTTAATAAATTTGGTAATAATAATTATATATATTTATATTCAATTGAGTTGTTGAATAGGTTTCATCTTCAAAACCCAGCTGTCAAAACCTGTTAAAGCAATAAACTGTTAAAAAGGAAGCGCCCCCTTTCACCCATGCCTTGTGATTTTTTTAGCTTATTGTGTTTGTTTTTGGCAGATATTAATACCCTCCAAATGATTTGGCTTAAATATACTTAGTTTTTCTGTTATGCCCATTTGTTGAATTAATTTCTGGATCTCGAATTCAATTCTATGTGTATTAGTATAGGAAAGCATGCATATGATTTATATCCATTTTTCTGTGGCAAAACCCGCTTTTGACAAGATACACTTGATAATGCTTTTAGACAGTCACACTCCTTCATTTTAGGCTGATTTTACTCAAAATAATTTCTGATCAAAATCTCAGAGGAGGGTGGTCGTGGCAACTGTTACTGGGTTGCCGGACGGTATAGTTATCACCGTAAAATAGCAAATCTTATCAGTAGCTCATGTCTTATTTTAATTTAAAAAAAAAAGAAAAAAGGAGAATTGTTTCATAAAGAGTGACAACTCAAAGAAAATGATTGGATTTAATTGATATAAAAAGAAAAAGAAAGAAGAAAAAATAGGTACTTTGTGCAGGAATCGAACCTGGGATCCTGCGGCGGGAGTCAAGGGCGAACCCACTAACCCACCTAGTCGGTTGATGATTTTAACGAGAATTTAAAGACTTTATTAATCGTATATTGCGCAAGACAAAATTATTAGGAATTGGAAATCAAATTTGGGCAAATTTTGTTAATTACTGTTATATTTAGGTAAATGATATTATTTTACAAAATATATGGGCTATTTGGAAAGAGTTTGAAGAGATAATTAAGAGCAAAATGGGTTTGCCAACCGGGCGCAGAGGTCACGGGCCGACGTTGACCTCTGGCGCAGCCGCAATGGGTTCAGATGCGTATGATCACTAAAATTATTTTCCTAATCGGTAAAAAATATGATAACATCTATAAAAAGTGGGGTTCACGCGTGAACCCCAGCGAATTTGAAATTAAATAATTATTCTTATTTCTATAAGAACACTTTTGTAATTTTTCAAGTAAAGGTAAAAAGAAGACTTTGTTAATATTTTATTTCTTCTTGTACTTGGCCCGTGCCAATTCAAATACATGTAAATCGTTCCCTAAATTTACGTTTTGGAAATCACTCATCCCTAAATCTAGTATCTTCTATAAATCGTGTCCGCCGCCGCCTGCAAAATCTTATAGTATTGATTTAACATTAAAAGTGCTGTTCTTCTTGCTTTGCCATTGCAATGCTTTGCATATATCTGATATTTGTGATGGCTCACCCTGAAAGGGGGGACTTTGCAGATGATATCAATTACAATTTTATCATTTCATCTGTTGCAGCATTTTCTAACCTTTAAAATGCCTCCCTATTTGTTGAAATTGATCACAGCAATCACATTTTACAATAGAAAATCTGCTTAATTTGATTTATCTGCAATCTATGATGTAAAAGGAATGTTTTACAAACAAATTTTGGTCTCTTTCTTGATTTATAGCATCAGTAAATGCGTTAACAGAATAGCCTCATACCCAAGATCAACAAACAAAATAAAATTCAAATTTTTGACTTTTCTGATTTTTTGATCAAAATTTTCCCGATATCTGGTAATTGACTGCTATCTTCAAACATATGAAGTGTTAAATCATCCTCAAATAAAATGTAAAATTTTATCCAATGCCCCTTTAATTAATGTTTGTATCATATTTTGTCGGACACACTTGTTGAATTTGGCATAGGCCTACTCATTCATTGTTACTGGAGTGAAACTTACTGTGTGATATGTCTGAAATTAACAAATTTTGTAACTTTTTGTTTCCCCTCTGATTCATTAATATTTTCTTATAATAAAGTTGAAAGACATGCATAATATATTAAAGAAAGGGTTAAAACAAGTGAAAGAGTTTCAGATACCACCATTCTGGTTTTGATAAATTCATACACAGGAGGAAATAGAGACCAAATTGAAAATAAAAATGAAAATGATTTCACATCTTTGTTTTAGCTCATTTCTTTATTATGTATATCAATTTACTTGTATTTGAGCAAAATTTCTACCTATTCCCCTTGAAATTGCAAAAGAATGTTGTTTTGATTCTTGTCAAGATTTCAGAGGTACCCTACTTCTGCCTCACATGTGACTAATTTTGACATAACATGAGTTGTGACAGTTTCCAATTTTATTGAGATTCACAGAATCAATAGCCAAGCCAATGATTAATTTGGAGGTGAACTTGATATTAAAGAAGTGATTATATGACATCTTAATATCTTGTTGGCACTGTATGGTTAAAGGGAATAGCTCTGTTAACTTCAGTTCGGTAAAGCTTACAATTCACGTACAATGTTCAAGTACAGTAACAGAAATCATGTACTAGACAGTATATGAATTCACATACTATAACTTTGAAATCAATTTCTTTAGCAATCTATGAATATCGGAGAACATTTTAAAGCCTTTTCATGTTGAGTTGATCATATTTTACAAATTTACCCTTAAAATTTTATCTATCTACCATTTTTTTAAATTTGGAAAAAAATTCTGCCAGATAGAATTCTTAATTTCAGAGCTTAATTTATACACTTCTCAAAAAAGTTTGGAAACTTTTTTAGCCACCTATATCTCATTTGTTTGAATCTTGTGCATCTATTTGATGTATTATTTGATTTAATAGCTGGCAACCTCTTCTTTAAAATGACACCAAATTTATAACAAGAGCTTGCTATATGGCTTTTGTACTAAGTACCCATCTCAAGAGTTTTTATCATACTAAAGAATTATGGTCAATCCCTTTAATATCTAACATGGTTTTCATTAGACCTTGTAACCAAGTAGGTGTTGCTTTGAGGCAAGATTTTGTTATATACCAGCAATAAACACTAGCGATATTTCCTGCCATCAATCAAAACTTTCTTTAAATATTTTCTTTTAAAAACATTCAAAGAGTGAATCGAAAAAGATGATTTTATCCAAATGCACAATTTTGGTTGACATCTGTTGTTTTATTTTCCATTTTCCCACTCTTTTCCAATTGTTTTCCTTCTTTTTCTTTCTTTTTCACTTCTGTGTAAAAGGTATGTATACGGGGAAGTCCCACCGACAATGGGTTAGTTTCATAGAAAATCCATAGACATGGGTCCCATTTTTCCAAAAAAACCTAGTAGCTATTGGTCTCGAACTTAAAAAATTAATTATTATATATTGGACAAAATTTCAAAATTAAATTTGTGGATGATTTACACTTTATATATTACAAAATACCAGTTAACTACCAAATATTGGGAAAATGTTGATCAGAACCTTCAGGAACGTAAAAAAATTCAAATTTTGTTTTGTATGTTGATCTTGGGTATGAGGCTATTCTCTAAATGTATGTAATGATGTTATTTATCAAGAAAGAGATAAAGATTTGTTCATAAAACATTCTTTCATATCATAGATTGCATATAAAGCAAAATAAATTTTGAGTTTGCTTTAGATCTCCTGATAAAGCCATTTTTAAAGTTTCAACTCTAGGGGGGGGGGGCAGCATTTATCGTTGTCTACAGCATTAATTGAAAATAAATGGATATCTAAATATTTGATATAGGGTTTGAATTAGGAAATGAAACTTTGCATACTGCCATTATTACTGCTAGTACTTAAAATGATGCACAAATCTCAAAATGTTTTGGGAAAAGTTTGGGCATGATGCTGAAATTGTCCAATGCCCTTTTAAGAAAAAATGGGTAAGATAAAAACACCCTTAGAAATGAGTCCAAATATACAAAATTTTCAACAAAAAAAACCATCAAATTAGACATGGTATGGCCTTAAAAATACCCTAAAATATGGGTTTGGGTTTCACAATCGGGGTAGGGGCACTCATATATGAAAGTGACGTAGGAATGCCACCGAGCAGCTCAAAAATAGGGTTGGCAAAGTGCAAAAATGGGTGGGGGGTGGGGGGGTCTTTGGGCAAAATCAATAAAAAGTAGGGTCTTGCCTGATCAAAATGGCCAAAAATTCTCAAATTTTCAATAAATTTACAGAAATTTTTGAAAAATCACATCAAATTAAGAAAATTGTTGGTTTTTCAGAAACAAAGGTTGCCTTAGTTACAAGACACAGTTGGTAAAAAAGGAGGGGCCTTTCAGTGAGAGTGAGCAAAAAAGGGGGTTTTTTTTGGTAGCACATTGTGTGTAACTCAAAGTTGAGTGCACGGTATACTTTTGTTCAGTAAAAACTTTTTCCCCAGTTTTAAAAAAGAGGGGCTGCCGGTGGAGGACAACCAAATAACATTTTTTGGCCTTAGAGAACCCACCATTTAGGGCTTCTGTAGTCTAGCCTGTGTGGGAGCTCATAATTATCAAAACAAACATGTTTATCATGTTTGTGGAAATTCACCATTTACAAGTATATCTGCCA
>JXSR01S051813.1:38016-49551 GCA_000969725.1 Ophiothrix spiculata
AAGGTCCGATTTTGTACCACAGGTGGCGTCTACGTTTTTGAAAAAAGGGGTAGTTTTCAGCATAATTTACGCCATTTAGGGTTCTAAATTCAGGCTACCTTTGTCGCCAAGGGTCACTTTTCACTTAGAGTTGCTCAGCTGAGTATTGTGCTGTACATGTTTTGAATAAAAAGTTCTTAAAACAAGAGAAAATAAGTATTGACTTTATGTAAATGAATGAAAAACTTAAATTGTATACCTTTTAATACCTAATTTGTTAGCAAATGGTCATTACAAACTTATTCCATTTGGGGTGTGATTTTCTAAATCTTCACTGACCTTACGCCATTTAGGGGTGCAATTTACTATCAACAATTACGCCATTAAGGGTCCAATTTTGAGGTGTTCTGACGAGCATGAGTACCACTTTATTTTTGGAGTGCCCCCCCCCGGGGGGGTTCTTGAGGGCCATGCAGCCCTGTACCACAATGCATACCAAAATAAACAACCCTTCCAAACCCAAAGAGCTTCAAAGATAACATATTCATTGCCAAAACAGTGACAAAATTTCAATTTGGTAAAGAGAAAGTTCAACTGTACTTTTCTTTCTAAAGAATGAAAGGAAATATTTCATAATTTTCTGTCTTTGAAACCATTCCACTTGTTGTAACGGAATAATAACACCCAAGATAAGCCTATTCATCCTTCCTGATCAGGGCAGATTACATCTTATCTGTACTAAATACTGATAATGTGATGAACTTTGACACTTGTGATGAGTCTATTCCTTTCAAATCGCCCATCTTTCTCATTGTAACTTCCGTCAACAGGACAAAATGTAACGCTGCACCTTTTTCGTGAAACTTGCATAATGGTATTTTAATACCAGGTGTCCAAAAAAATAGTTACATGTACTGATATTTCCATGCACTTGTCCTATTTAAATGTGAGTGATCAATTCACTCTACGTTCTTTCAAGAAGCCACAACGATCCCACACATTACTTCGTTTACCTCTCTTAGATTGAAATTTCATGATACAATTTCTTTGGGATGATCTTGGGGTTGAGACAACATAATGATGAGTTTTGTTCAAGTAACAATCATGCGATGATGGTACATGGATTCGGATATTCTCGGTAATTTAAGCTTGTATCCATATCGTTTGTGTATCGATATTCTAAATGGGAGTAACAACATGTCGCAAGACTGTGAATCTTACGACTATCGATACTGTGGGCAGTTGATAACAAGCCTAGTATAAAGTATGATTTTACCTCAGTAATATCTCCATGTAACCCTTTATTGGGACACCCGGTATAATGTATTTCCATGAATTATTATTTGCCAGATAATCTTTGCTTCTTTGTTAATACCCCGGTGTTAATGTGCTTGTCATAGTTCTGATCAATTAATGTGCTTGTCTTAATTCTGATCAAAAGACAATGTACTTTGTAAACATGAATCAGAGCTTCACAAACTTTCCAGGCTAAGCAGAATATTTGTGTAAAACAGGTCTTCAAGTCTAGAAATGATAGGAGTTGCTCTTCGGAGTTATCTAAATTGTCTCATGGAAACCCTGACAACCTTTGCAGACCATAAAGGCAGTGTCACACATCACCGTACCGTACGAATAACGTACTAGTAACGAACTTGTTTGGTAATCGATATTACATGTATTTCAATGACAAATTCAGTGTACGATATTAGTACGTTTTGTGATGTGTGACACCGCCTTAACTTGACTTCTAGAAATCGTGTGTAGTTCATTAAGGTGTCATTTTAATCCTTAAGGCTACAGTCCCTAAATGGGTGCCATTTTTGCCAACGGCATCTTTACTGCAACTTTTTATCTACTTACACATATCAGAATAATACAATTTTTGGCGTACATATGTAATAGAGTCTCTAGTTTATACAGGAGACTTTATTAGTGATTTCACGTCCATTATCAAGGTCAAAATTACATCAATAAACTACTTCAAAAAATGTACACCTTTTTCGCCAAAACCTGAAAACTTTATGATGTTCGAACGATTCGCCTGTTTTCAAATTTTGACAGATTGTAGGCTTGATACTTTTTATTGAATTACAAATAATATTTTATAAATGTGTTGTGTTGATTTTGAATGATAATGTAACAAACCCGCGTTGTTTTGCTCGATAAACCTGACGTGAATTACAACTCTTGAGTTCGCCCTGTTTGAGCTGTGAATAGCCTGATTTTAGTATCTACATTATCTACATTTTGTCTGATATACGCATTCGCATAATTTACTTACAAATTGAGCATTCAAATGAGGCAGAAATTTCAATTTTTATGTAAACAAAAGAAAAATATGGCATTCTAATGTTTATGTTTAAGATTTTAGTTCACCATCTCAACGTTGCCTTGATAGCTCAGCGGTAGATCTCTCGCTTCGTAATGCATGACTAACCCCCGCCATAATCCATGGTTCGAGTCCCCGCAAAGGCAGTGGAAACTATTTATCTTTTCATGATTGAAAAATAGTTAGGATTCACAAGGCAGTGGAAACTATTTATCTTTTCATGATTGAAAAATAGTTAGGATTCACATTTTCCTGAGCATGTGGATTCCTCGTACCCTTAAAGCATGGTCTTTGCAAATAATTAAAAAAATGACAAAGAGGTGGCATTTACGGCTTGTTTGGCATGGACGGTCACATAAAGTCTATGTGAAAGTAATTTATTTTGGTAAACAAGCAATGATAAACAAATAGTAAAAGAAAGTTAAAGATTGACCTACAATGACCTCTGAAATGTCTGATCATTTCATCAGAAATGAGATATCCAAAATAAGATGACATGACTCATAAAATAATCAGCTCACTTTTAAATCATTGAAATAATTTAATTATTTTTTATTCTAGCTATTATTGTTATATAACAAACAATCACATTCTGATTGCCTTTATCAATTTGGGGGTCATTAGCCTCTGGTTTCATTTACAATGACTTATCTTTGCAAACTTTTCTACTATTCCAATCTGTTTTATCTACCTATTCCCCATTTGTTCTCTTGTCTTCCCTCACTTTTGGGTATTTTTGTTCCTTCCCTTCTGGTAGAGGAACATGTAGAAAAGTTGGTCACATTTGGTCAATAGAAGCTGATAGATATAATTTTGTCAATAATCACTAACATCGATGGGCGCAACAAGTCGGAGGAACTAAGAACAGCAAACAAAGTTTTCAAATAGAGTGTGGTATAGGGAAATATAAAATAAAATCAAGAGGGTGGCGGGTGATTCGCTCCCTAATTTTATAAAAAAATCCCCCTGCAAAGGTGGAAGACGGTGAAAAAATATTACAAAAGCACATCAATCGCCACCACTTATATAAATTAAGTAGATGAAGTTTTTAAACTAAAATAACACAATAAATATATTTAGCAACAATATCCCAAGTTAAAAAAGTAGCCCCCAAGTAGCTCTTAAGAGCCCCCTGGGATAAAAGTCACAGGGTGATTTTTATTTGCTGAATTGAAATAGCCCCCCTGGTCTTGACAAAAAAAACTTATTAGAAGCCCTTCACCCTGATTTGCAAATTTTATGGGTCTTACCAAAAGGTTAATGATAATTTCACAGAAGCTTTAAATGTCAAATTTTGTGAAAGGATGCACCGAGTTTAGATAAAAAGGCACCTGTACATTGAAAAGTAGATAAAATGAAAACAAAAAGTGGCTAAAATGTCAGTAGTTTGCACGGAATATCACATCATGATGAGAACTGACAAGCTTTACAGCTGTTTAGCACGGTGAATGTACATAACGCACACCCATAAGTGACAACTGCTGTATCATCCTATAATTACCTCTTAATCCAACACTAATCCAATTACAGATTAAGGAAATACCCATTTCTTAATAAGATGATATCTTGTCAATAAGAAGATCGTACCAGTGCTTGACTGCCTCTCAAAACCACTGATGAAAATGAAACCCTGGACCCTCGTTGGACCCAGGGTAACAAATTTTCAAGGAGAGGGATGTCCATGATCCTGAACATAATAGAGTAAATCTGTTAGTCCCTAATGCTTGTCTCTTGCTCCGGGACTGAAGAAAGTATTATTGGCTTCTGCAGTTATTTTTTTGAAGAATTCAAAAGCTCTCTTTGAACTCTCAGTGAGACAGGGGTGGGGTGAGTGGAGAGGGGGCATCCAACATTGGAGTTTCCTTGTATGATAATACGTATGTAAGGCTCCAAAGACCTCACTTTCCAGAGTCACTGTCAACCAATGCTCCATATTTTTTCCACTGTTACCCGGAGACATTTGTTATCCAGATCAAGACCTAGCCAATTGTTTTTCATTCATTTTGCAACTCAACAATCTTTTATTTATAGGTAAATAATACGCATTTCATACGCGAGTGAAATGAGACAAAATCAATGCACGCGCGGTCAATTTTGATGCGTCCAATTCACGAGGCCCGTAGGGGCCGAGTGCATTGGACTGCAATCAAAATGTACGGCAAGTGCATTGATTTTGTCTCATTTTACGAGCATTATGGAATGCAAATTTATTAATCTAATTCATACACGACAGAAAAATTATATTGCATCTTTTATTAAAAGAAATATGGCCTTTAATATGACCATTAAAATCCAAAAAATCTCTAAACTAAATAAATAATCACCTGACAAAAACAATGAAACATTCATACACTGTAAACGCCCACCACGCAGATAGTGAAAATCCACTGCACTCCGCGTACTTTAAATTCTTGCGTTCGGATTGGCTAGGTGATACACGCAGCACACGCGGAGTGTATGAATTTATTTTAAAAGGTTATACGAAGACAAAAAGCTGCCTTTAATGCCCCCTTATTTTGAGCCAAAATGGAGCTTTCTTAAAAGCAGTGCTTTAAGATTCTACCAACAGGGGACCTCTTGTCATCGTTGACTTTTGAATTTTTTCACTGATTTGGTTGTCTTTGCTTGATATTGATAACCTCCTAACGATTTGAACTAAACAGGGCAGGACAAGTACTTTTTAATACCTCTTGATATTCTTGTGACCCCGCCATATCGAAGGAACCTAAATTTTGTTCATATCTTTCTATATGAAGAAGGATTCTTTTAAACTGAACACATTTAGAATTTTTCTCTCTAAATCATTTCAAAAACTTTTCCTTTTTGAAAGCAATTCAAACAAATTACAGAATGATTCATCATGGACCATATGATTAAGGCATGTAAGCCAGAGTGGGCAAACACATTTGAAAGCCTCTCGATATCAGACCATTCATGTTTCGTTCCGATGTATGCAGGGTGTATCAAAAAGCAGTTACCAGTCATCAATATTCAAAGATTTGAAAAACTATAATAAATTCTGTAAATGTAAATAGACCATTGTCTTTCCATAACAGAAAAATAACAAATGTGTGACAATCGATACAAAAATTATGGGCATATTTACTAAATTGTAAATAAAATCACTTATGCACAGATTGCATGGTTTTCCACCCTGCAATTTTGACTTAAGGTACCATTTTCACTAAAAAGACGATCAAATAAGATGCAAAGGCTTTAAAAAATCCTTTGTTTTTTTATCTTGTATTGACAGTGTAAGTGTTAGGTAACCTTCAGATATTTGACCATTGTCTCCAATTTTTATCACACTTCATTTACAAGGCTATTTCACTGTCCATAAAAAAGAAAACATTCCTGGATACTTAAATTCATCACTGTTGTGGGCAGGCGGTGGCGGACACGATAAATAGCATCCACTAGATTTAGGGATGAGGGATTTCTAAAACACAAATTTAGGGTATGATTTACTTGTATTTCTATTGGATCATGTGACTCACGTATTGAAGAAAAAATTCCAAAGATCATATTTTTACCTTTCCTCAAAAAAATACAAAAGTGTTCTTATAGTAATCAACATATTATGTCATTCCAAATCCACTGGGGTTCACGCGTGAACCCCACTTTTTATATATGTATGATATTTTTTTACCGATTACGAAAATAGTTTTAGTGATCATCCCGGAAGTAGTATTTTTCCACGAATCCCAACGGCTTCACACCAGAGGCGGTATAGGACATGATGTCGCCAGGGATCGGCTACGATACCGTATATTTATTTATAACAATTGGCAAAATGCCATGACACACCCAATAGTGGAAACACTAAATTAAAGGGTTGCCAAGAACATCAAAATGGTGGACAAATACAAAAAAAAAAAAAGATTAAATTAAAAAATGAGAGAGAGAGAGGCAGACCAAACGAATGAGACAAAAAAAAGGGAACCTGGCTACAAAAGGTTGTGGCAAACAGCAGCTTTGAAAGAAGACAATGAGGGGCATTTGACAACATCCTCTGGAAGATAATTCCATATGGTGGGCGCAAATGGATAGAATGACATTTTGGAAAGAGTCAGCCTGCAGAAAGGCGGATCAAGAGAAAGACTATTGAGGTTACAAAGAGTGGGTTTTGGGTGTGGTCTAAAGGGGTTCGGAGAGGAGCATAAGTTGTTCAGAATCTTGAAAAGATGGCACAAAGCAGCAATGTCACGGCGCTTGGACAGAGAAGGCAGATTGGATTCAGCAAGGAGGTCTTCATGAGATAGGTTCCAAGACTGCAGAATGACTCTGCATGCAAATCTCTGTGTGGATTCCAGTCTGTTGGTAAGAGTGATGTTCAGCGGATGAAATGTTATGCTTCCATACTCAAGGGTAGGCAGGGCAAGAGCAAGGTATAGAAACAGCCGGGTGGAAGATGATGCACTGTTGAATGTTCTGTGAATATAGCCGATGATTCTCCGGGCTTTCTTGCAGATGGAGTCAATGTGGACGTTCCAAGACAGACCTTCAGAAATGTTGATACCCAGAAATTTCACAGAGGAAACTCTTTCGATCACCTGTTTGTTTAAAGTGAATTTGAGGTTGGGAAACAGATTCTTCTTGGTGGAGATAACCATAAGTTTCGTCTTACTGGCATTGGCAGTGAGGTGGTTGCTAACAAACCAGTGATGGATAGAATCGATGTCTGTCTGAAAACTGTTGATGTCAATGTCGTCACAAATGGGTTTGTACAAGGTGGTGTCGTCTGCATAAAGGACCAAAGAGCTATTAAGAGAAAACGAAGAAAGAGAAAGGTCATTAATGTAGATCAGAACAGAACCCTGGGGTACGCCAGACAGGACAGGAACAGGTTCAGAAGAGATTCCATGGACGGAAACAGATTGGGTTCTACCGGAGAGGTATGATCTTAGCCAGCATAGAAGACAACCAGTAATCCCAACAGATTGAAGTTTGAGCAAAAGAGGATTATGAGGGACTTTGTCAAAAGCCTTACTTAGGTCAAATAAAGCAACAGCAACACTTTCCGGTTCTCAAGATGCTTGTACCAATCATTGAGAGCTGTTAAGAGAGCATCAGATGTTGAAGATTTGGGCAGAAATCCAAACTGGTGGTTGGTCAAGACATTATTGATGTTAAGATGAGATAGCATGTGTTTGTGGATGATTCGTTCCAAGGTCTTGCCAACAATAGGTTGAAGAGATATGGGGCGATAATTGGACACAGAGTGACGATCACCAGATTTGTAGACAGGGATTACCCGTGAAAGCCTCCATGCACTGGGTGTTGTACCGGTGGAGATGGAAAGATTGAAAATCTTGCACAGTATGGGCGAGACAGAAAAGGCAGTGTTTTTCAGCATCACAGCAGTTATGCCGTCAACACCAGCAGCAGAAGTATTTTTCAGCTTGCGGATTAAATTCAATATTTCACCGGAACTGCACCTGAAGTGAGAAAGAGAAGACGTTATCTTATAGTGGGGAGCAATGAAATTTGCAGTGACATCCAGGTTAAAGCATTCAGAGAAAAACTGGCTGAATGAGTTGGCAATCTCAACAGGTGAAGAAGCACAGGTTCCCTTGTAATTGATGGTGTCAGGAATGGATGATTGGCCAGACCGAGATTTAACAAAGCCCCAGAATGATTTAGATGGAGAGCCCTTGTTAAGGAGGTTTGCAAAAAAAGTTTGTATACCGTCCGGCAACCAGTAACAGTTGCCACAACCACCCTCCTCTGGTTGTGACATCAGTACTAATTGTTTAAGGGCACAGTTAACCCCTCATTTTCTGTAATATTGTATGCCTTGTAACTCAGCAACGGATAAGTAACTCCATATAAACGTATACATTTCTAGATGTGGATTTTCATGGCCCGAGAACATGGGTTTTTAGGACCTTGGTCAAAAATTGTACATTTTGGTCCAAAACTGACCTAACCATCCTCTTCTACATGAAAATCCACATCTAGAAATGTATACTTTTATATGGATTTACTTATTGGTTGCTGAGTTACAAAGCGTAAAATATTTCAGAAAATGAGGGGTTAACTGTGCCCTTAACATGATTTGGTTTGATGTCCTAAGGTCTCTTTCATAAGGGCTAGTTTAAGCCTAAGACATTTCTGAAGGGATCAACATTTTTTGATCAATGTTGAAAGCAAACTGCCACAAAGTATGTCACAATTTGTTAACAGAGTCCTAATCTGACATGCAGGTAATGCTTATTCTCTAGTCTTTGTAAACGAAGCAAAAACATAAGAACATTTCGTTATTCTGTCGGACGCACTGATGTCACAGAAATGAATGCTGTTCTCTGATTGGTCAATTGAGGCTGTTCCATGTTACTCCCTGGCGTGAAACATTGCATTGGAGGTCAATGAAAAAGTCTACAAAATTTACATTTTCAGCTAAATTAATTTTTGGATGAACCCCTTTCTTTGATATATTGTTCAAAAATGTGTCCTTCAACTTTATTGCAAGAAAAAATTACAGAATCAGAGTGGAAACATAAAATATTTTGGAAATATTGGTTCACTCCATAGACATCGCACAGTAAGTTTCACTCCAGTAACAAGGACTGAGTACGCCAAATTCAACAACTGCGTCCGACAGAATTTTATCGACTTTGCGCAACAATTTTATTTACAATTTACAAAATTGACCATAATTTTTGTAATGGTTGTCACACATTTGTTATTTTTTCTGTTATGGAAAGACAATGGTCTATCTTACTTGCTGTAATTTAAAACAAATTTACATAATGTATTATACTTTTTGAAATGGAGGCACATTAATAACTGTAAACCTCTTTTTGATACACCCTGTATAACATACTTTTCAGTAACGGGATGATGACAAGTGTACTCAAACTATTATAACACACTAATTCCGGGACAGAATTTTTCAAATGAGTGAAAATGAGTAAACTTGTCATCCCGATAGCATGATTTTTGTCCCGATCGCGATAGCATGCCACTATTTCGTGCCAGAGGGGGCAGATGTCCTCCTGCCCCTAGTTTGTATGGCCCCAGATTAATCATGAATCAACAACTTTACATTCAATGCATCTAAAGATCATTTTTGAATTGTGATTAACCACTCTCCCTATTATACCTAAGGAATAATAATGGCCAAGAAAATAGTCCATATACCCCAAACGTTCATAATCACAATCTTTTGGTTGGAACAATTTAATAAGCTTTGACGTGTTGATAAGTTAACTCCCATTCACATAACCCATCATCCTTTCCTGTTTTATCTGTTCTAACACAGAGTCCCCCGAAAAAGGGAGCACTCAACTTCAAGTTGAAACTGGTAGGTATGTCTAGCACAAAGCACCAGACTAGGGGTCTACTGACTTATTAGGCCTAGAAAATGGGCCTTGGAGAACTTATTACTGATTTTTTTGGTCCAGTTACAAACAACGAACTCTAATGAAAATTTTTAATTTTCTTCGAACCTGTGAACCAAAATGTTGTATTTTTCCTCAAAAGGAGGTCTAAAGAATTGATCATGCTGCAAATGGGGTCTAAAGAGTGACATAAGAGGTTAAAAAAGGAGGTCTTGACCACTGGCCAGACATATCATGACCATATGTGAGTGCCCCGGGGCACAGAGCACAAATTTGAGGGTCTATGGTTTTAATACGCTTTGGCATTCAAAGTGAACTCCCATGCAGAGTTGCTCATCTTTCCTGTTTTATCTCCTGTTGAATACCACCAGAAGCCTGCTATGGTATGGTACCATATTGCAACCTCCCATCCTGTCAGAGGAAGAATAGACAGGAAGGATGGGTATCATGGACGTCAAAGCTTGTATTGAAAGCTCCCTAACATGTTTGAAGTGTTTGTGAGAGCAGATACTTTTGTATTTTTTAGATGACATGTTAACTTGAAAATATTGGATCGCAAGAAATCAAGAGAGCTACCGGTATTTTAATAAAATATAATTTGTGGTAGTACTACAGTCCCGGATGTAGGATCTTAATTTTATGGGGGGCAGAGGGTGTGTTTTTCAGCTTTTATAACAACAAATTGACCAAATTAGGCTGATTTTGTAGGATTTTGCCAATTTTACGGGGGGCGCACGCCCCTTCCGCTCCCCCCCCCCTGGATCCGCGGCTGTACTAACCATTGATAATACCAAATAAATGCAGGTGATTTGTAGGAAATATGCCTCCTAACTTTGTAATTCCACATGGATTTAGAACACTGTATACAGGTGTTTGCTATTTGGTCTAACACCCTGGTCACATAACCACCGGTCACCGACCGGTGTCTGGTAAAGCCGCAATGCCGGTATTACATCGGTATGACACTGGTGAATGCTTGCCAGCTCTTGCGATGCCCGGTCTGTCACTGGTTGGATTCCGGTCATTATCACTCGCATGCATTCATATTAATTTGACCCAAATTTTATCTCGAGAGCATATATTCGTACTAGTTCGACCGTTGTATGACTGTAAATTCTGCATCTACCTGATATGGTTGTGGACCATAATTTCGAGCCAGTATCTTAGAAACGCTAAATATTTCGCTGGCTCTCACATATGAACGATTAATTGTAATTAAGTTTTTTATGCAAGTCTCCAGTAAGCTTTTTTACAGAATTGTTTTATTTATCAAATATAAAGATTTTTTGATACGAAATATGAAAAAAATTAATGCGGGAAATATGTAACTTAACAGAAACACGCGCGGGTGACCAGAAACGAACTTGTTTCTTTTTTTGGCCTTACCAAGATAAATTACTTTCACATAGACCATATATCTTAGAGCAAGTCACTCTCTTGTATCTTTATTTTTTGAGACCGTCATCCCAAATGAGCCGTAAATGCAGCCTCTTGCTGTTTTCACTTTTTAAAAATATTTACAAAGACCATGTTACAAGGATTAAAATGGCGCCTCAGTGAACTTCGCTCAATTTCCAGAAATGTTCCGTCAAAGGTTTTTAGGGAGTAAAAATTAATGTGTAAGATAAACGTGTTCAAAGATCAGTAAGCCTATATTTGCTGTTAATTGTCCTCAATATATACAGATGTATTTCAAATTTCCGATCATTTTCTTGAAATTCAGATTCAGATTCAGATTCTTTATTTCCATAAAAAATACATAAGAACAGAAACAAAATAACATCAAAAAAACAAAACTTATGGAGGAAAGGACCGGAAGGCCAATAAGGCCTGTTGAATGTCCATCCCTATATAGAATACAACAAAAAGTTACAGACATTGGTT
>JXSR01S051813.1:107406-125038 GCA_000969725.1 Ophiothrix spiculata
TTGTTAATGTTCTTGTAAATTAAACCTTGGGACATAACTTGATTACAGTAGAAATAAATTTGTTGCAAACTTGTTAGTTTGAGAACAGAGTTAAGATGAAGTTTACAATTTGTTTTGCTTGTCCACCGAGCGAAACGCGTGTTACCGAAGTTTGAAGCACTACCTCATCCACACGAGTTGATTTTCCCCTTTGTATGAACACAGGGATCAAGCCGTGGGTTGTAGGTATTAAAAGACAAAAGATGGATTAAAAACTTCAAATTAATATTACAACCAGAGGATGGTAAATAAAAGTGGAGCCGCTAAAATGTAACGCGTGTTCCCGTGGAAGTGCCCAAAAAGATAAATAATGTGGAGAACATTATTGTTTTTTAAAGCGTTCAAAATCTAGGGTCCATATGGACCCCACCCCCTTGTGCACTAACAAGATTCTAAAATAACTTATATGGATGCACTTAAGGTCACAAGTTAACCCCTCATTTTCAGAAATATAGTATGCTTTGTAACTCAGCAACCGATAATTAAATCCATATAAAAGTATACATTGCTAGATGTGGATTTTCATATAGAAGATGATGGTTTGGTTAGTTCAAAGTAGAGATAATTTTACAGGATTATCTGCAATTTGTTAGTATATTGGTAATATGTAAAATGAAGTGGTTTTAAATATTAAAAATGAAAAACTTCACTCTTTCCTCTAAATATTCATGACTGTCTACTGTCTAAAGTAACACAGATCTACATTGTTTTTTGTAATTTTTGTCTTTCAGTTTTTTAATGAAGTTGAGTCATGAAACAGTCACCATAGAACTCAAAAATGGAACACAAGTACATGGCACCATTACAGGTAAGGGACATTTGTTAACTTGAAAAGATGCTTGTAGTTATGAATATAAATTACGGTCTAAGTTCCTCGGGATAAAAATACTATATACTGTATTGTGATGTCACTTGAAATTCTAAAAGTTAAGTAAAAAAAGAAATTGGTTCATGGTAAAAGGAAAGTACTTAACAACATTTTTCTTATTTTGGAATTCATTATAACAAGGTGATATCATTTTTGTGAAAAAATGATCATTAGAAAAATTTATTTCAGGGTTACCCTTGAAAATGAAAATGAACCAAAACAAATGAAAGAATTAGCAAGACCATTAGCAGATTTTAAACTGGTATGAAAAGCCATTTCAGTATCAAAAAGAGCTTCATTTTTATGAAATAAGATTCACAGGGTACCAAAGTCAATATTATTACCCAATGTTTTCATGTTTTCCCTGACACGCCTTTATTTTTAGATTTGGTGATGTCAACATGGTCAAGGAATCTAATTTAAGGGGAGGGGTTTCTTAGTGGCTGTCATGTTGTTGTCACTCTTAGAGCAGGGCAATTGTACCACGGGATATCTTTAGAACCAGATCTGACAGCTGTATAGGCAGATTGGGAAAATCTTCACTTGATGCTAAGGGTGATATTAAGGATGTTGAGCGTGGTGGTGTACCAAGAGAAACATTTGGGGTAGATACCTATGAATGGATTTGAGAAAAAAGTGATATTTTTGATTACCTTTTTCTTTACTTCAAGGTGTTGATGTAAGCATGAACACACATCTCAAGTCAGTGAAGATGACCATCAAGAACAGAGAGCCAGTATCGCTGGATGCGCTGAGCATTAGGGGCAATAACATCCGGTACTTCATCTTACCAGACAGTTTACCATTAGACACATTACTCATGGATGACACACCAAAGGCGAGAGCAAAGAAGAAGGAAGCAGGTGGGTAACAATGAGTTAGAACGGATGAAGCTGATTTCAGACTTGTGTCTGTCACAGCTTCCGCACAACAATAATGACATCAACAATTTTCAAAGAGTGCAATGATGATTGGAAAATATTGTGGCAAGCAAGACAAGGTGTCATTGATCACCTTGTCTGGCTGGTAGAAGTAGTTTGACCCTAACCCTGAATATCTACTATTAACTTGACGCCAACAATAAAACTAACCCTAAACCCTACTCCCTTAGAATTGGGATGGGACCAGAAGTGTTGTTCAAAGTGTGGTTTTCGCACGCCAAGGTTTTAAGTGCCAACTAAATTTGAGAAAATTTTGAACTAGATTGACATGATCAGTCTTTACGCTCTTCAGTCTTGGGCTATATTGAGAACTTTTTTCGGAGGGCAGTATTCCAATTTTAATACCTCGTATATAGATTACTGTCCTCTGATTGGCTAACGCGAGGGCTTGGATTTAACTAGGCCCAGGGCATATTTTTCACTAGGCCCGCTCAACATATTTTGCGCTGCCAGTGTAACACGAGCAATACAAGCGCGACTATTGACCATTGGGCGTTTTAAGTGCAAAAATGATTCTTGTAACCAACCAGATGACAAAAATCTATATATTCGGGGCATGGTTAAAATTATTTCCCCTCGGGTGATCTCAAACCATGCCCCTCAAAGCAGTCAATATTTGTATATTATGACACCAAACCAAATGTACTCATGCTGCTTCCTGGAAAGGTTAAAATTGCAAGTAGACTCAATGGAAGATCTGATCCAAGCAATGTTGGTTATAATGGAGGCGAACTTTTTTGCTATAGGGCATTTGCACGAATGTCAGAACTTTGGTCAAATATCATCCAATTGACATGCGCACAGTGAAAACAAAGAAGTGGAATTGATATCATTGTTTTGTTCTTTTGATGTCTCGATGAAGACGATTTGACCTCATAAGGTTACCTTCGCTTGCACGGGGAACTTAGTGCCCTATATAGTATTACATAGAAAATGGCAAAGCTTGACCATTTTATGACCAAGATAAGTAATAGAATAACATACAAAACAGTGATTTTAATTTAATTCTTGTGCATTTTTTGTTTTTTCAGCTGTTGGCAGGGGAAGAGGAGGACGTGGTGGGCGAGGAGGACGCGGAAGAGGCAGAGGACGTGGACGCGGTGGAAGAAGATAAACTACTGCCATGTCTTGAACTCTTATTGTTTTTCTTGTTCCATTGTGTTTTAATTATACAAAGGACACAACACAAACTTTCCACGGTCTCAACTTTTTAAAAATTCTCACAATCAAGTGTCATGTTGTCAAGTTTTGTTAGAAACTTTTATGGCTTCCATGTAAGGTGATTTCATCTTTGTTTGTCCTAAGTTAAACATAACTTGCAACATCAAACGATCATAAAAAAATCTGTGACAGACACTCTTTGATTTATCACAAAAGTTCTGCTCGCCTAGCTGTATTGAGTATTCCATCACCAGTGTAAATGTGAAGATGTTGTTTCCCTCCTCACACACTCATTTTCAGAGCTTGTAAATCACCCTTGGACAGCAACTGATTAAAAGTGTACAATGTGCGATCTGGCAAAGTGCACTTCCAGTATGGCTGTAATTTCAATATTCAATCTGGCATGATTTACCTGCTCTTTTGAAGCAATTTGCTCGTGTATGATGTGCGTTCTTGCAAAATATGCTGGCAATTTTGATGAAGTGATACTACAAAGTAACCTTAATCTTCAATATAACAACAAATATTTAGTTATTATACTTTGTCCTGTGTTAAATAATACAGATAAGTTCAAGGTGCATATGTCAGCAGTTAGCCTAGCAGTTAATAAATGCGTTCTGGCAAATTATGCATGGTTGATTGTTGCACGTTGCAATATAAGTGTCTATATAGACAAGCAATTTGACACTTTATCAGTACGGCCTTCGTTCTAGTAATTATTTT
Organism: Ophiothrix spiculata; assembly: GCA_000969725.1. Lineage (NCBI taxonomy): Eukaryota > Metazoa > Echinodermata > Ophiuroidea > Amphilepidida > Ophiotrichidae > Ophiothrix > Ophiothrix spiculata. The sequence continues at coordinate 111,139 of JXSR01S051813.1, forward strand.
ACACAGGTCAATTTATAATAAAATATACCAGATTTGGTAAAACTTGGTATTATGTATTCAGCATAAACAAACACTATGGTACATGATCAACTATGTCTTGTTATTTTGTGTTTAAAGTACTTTTTGTAACTGCACATGCTTGTTCCGGGAGTCTCCATCTTTGTTCAGCACAATTTGGGAGTACCAGCTGATTATCACAGAACTTTTTCAGGGTCGATAGTCCTACATATGGTGGTAGCAAGCATGCTAAACAAGCAGCAGTTTATTTTGACAATTTTGTATTAGCAGTCATTGATTAAAGGTTTGACTCTGTGGACAGGGACTCTCAGAGCAGCTTCATTAGGTTTGTAAATATGTAGTTAAAACTATTTCACATGCACCTCTTTTGTAAAACATAATTCTACTCTGTAAGAGACGAGATCTTAAATGTTCAAAATTTTCATGTGTCTGTTGAGTATGTCGTTGAAACTACCAGTCAAAATCATGGAGTCAAGTAAACAAAGATTCTTGCAATATTGTAAAATAAGCAGGATATGCATGTTTGCATCTGTGTTGATTTAGAGTTGTCTTATTTCTAAACGTAATAGGTTCTCACTTTTTCTAACAAGAGTATCATGTGTAATTCATATTGTTGGCTTAATTCACTTCAATATGTCAGATTTGACCCAGCATTTTGTTAGTGTAAACAACGATATTTACGATAAGTTTATTGTCCTTAAAACATCATGTATATAATTTTTTGTTCATTATAAATGTGTAGTTCAAAAAGTATTTGTTTTGTAAATTTGAATAAAAAAAGAAAGTTGTGAAAATTGTTGTCTTGTAATGAATTTAATTTTGACTCATATGAGGAGGGATAAAAAAGTTTTTAACTTAACCCAGAAAAGATAGAGCTAGGAATATGAAATCCAGAAGTCTTCCTTTCATATTCACTGTGCAAAGTAACATTCAGAGATACCACTTTTCAGGTTTTAACCTGAAATCAGGTTTTTAACTCTTTCACTCCGGCAAGCCGCTCACAGCGGCTCTCAAATGCGTGCAAGATTGACCGGAATTTCTAATTCAACACAATATATTCAAATTGCTCTAAAAATAAAACTACAAGCCCAAATTGGTTGACAATTCGCCAGCAAGCAGTTGAAACAAAGGGCTATCTAACACCATCTTTATAAGCAAAGAGGGTAACTCCGGTGCACTACAATTATCATATGATATAAGTTAGGTGTCTGTGTGCCGCTCTGAGCGGCTTGCCGTCCAAATAGGACAGATTGTTAAAATTTTATTCCGGAGTGAAAGAGTTACAAAGCGCAAACCATGATTTCAGGTTTTTTATGATCTCTAATTTACATATTTTCATATTTTTGGCCCTTTTTAGAGTATTTTCAAGAATTGATGGCTTTTTCAGTTTTTTTTCAAAGAAATCAGTGGCATCTCTGTAACATGTTTCTCCCACTTCAAACCGACTGTCCACATATCATCATTGTACAGATCTTTTCTATTGAAAAATTCTCATCTTGTTGTTATTGTCACGCCATGATGTATTCTCTTGTTATCTGGAAAAAACAAGTTCAGTTTTGTGATAAATGAGTTGGCCCATCTTTGGAGTTTATGTTTCCCCATCTCTTTTAATAAAAACAAATGCAATGAAAAGGCTTCTAATTATTTTCTAAAAAGCCAAAATCAAATTTTGGTATTATTCAGTAGCTTATGCCGAAACGAAACAGTTTTCCAAAGTTTTCTTTTATTTGCTTCCAACAGGTGTACTAGGTTTTTCCAGATTACAGGAGTACAATCAATTGAATTCCATAAATTTTGGTATCAATGGAAAAAGGTATGAACTATGAAACAACTCAACTTTGGGCGTGTCATAGATTTTCTGGGCATTGTACAGGGATTTAATCATGACACCTGTTTCTACTTTATGTTGATTAAGTGGTTATCTGGCAGGTTGGTGACATTGATCACCACTTGTAAGTAAAACTACTTAATGAGACCATTGCACCATTATTAACATGATGAGCGACAACTCTTGACAAAATTCCATTGGTATAACTCCTTCCCTTCTGGGTAAAGTGTAAAACTTTTTGATACCCCTCATATGTAACCATGCACCACAAACGAGTTAGGGTGGCAAACTTCCTTTTGGACTGCATGCAAAAAAATGCAGTTGCCATTTGATTTTTTTTTTACTGATTTACATTACTAGTAGTTGTGCTTCAAAATGCCTGCAAAATTTAATTTCAAACAAATTGAAATTTTAAAAAAATAATTGGGGGACCATCATTCAACAGATTTGATCTGTGCGCTCCTTAATTGTAGTTTTGCCTGACATGATTTGACTTGTGGATGATCATTGAGGTGTCACTTTTAATCCTTGGTCTTTGCAAGTATCCAGTAAGTAAAACCACAAGAGGCTGCCTTCACAGCTTGTTCGCGGTACATGGTTTCATACAGTGTTCGTATGCAGAAACACAAACTCGCCAATTGATGTATTCAGAATTATAGGCTTCATAGCAATGTTAGTTTGTACCTGGGTTTCCCAACCATAAATCAATCTTTACTGAAATCTAATCCCACAATGCACTGATAAAGCATAACGATGCACCCAAATAGGCGTGAAATGGTGCGCACTACCACCCATCACAAACAACGATTCAAATTGCCCTGCTCTTTTGTATATGAATTGCAGGAGCTAATGTCACGGCTTAATAGTTTCACAGGCAAAATGTGTGTTTGGGCTTAAATTTCAGTAAAGATTGATTTCCGGTTGGAAAACCCAGAATAGACGTATTAGACATTGTCTTGAAAATTTCCATGACACTAGTTCCAAAGTGCCACACATCTACCTGCTAAATGTTGGCACAATAACTACCATCAATGACTGGAAATCGGGATAGTATCCATTGCCATGGAGTTGGGGACTGTTCACAAACATGTTAGGGGGAGGAGGGGGATGCTTATGCAAAAAATTGTGCATTAAATTAGGGCCCCCTTTTTACATTGACAAAAATAAGTGATAACCCCTCAGACTCTGTGGCAACTTAAATTTTAAGGACCTAACCCCCTCTTTGCATCAACCCCCTCCTCTTCCAAGTGTTAAGTAAATTGTCGTGTAACATGTAGGTCACAATAAGTACCAATTCCCCTATAAAATTCCTTGAATGCATCAATCAAAAGAGAGTTTAGGGATCACTTCAAAACTCACCGGCGGTTGACCGCCTGGAACTGCCAGTTCCAGCCGGCTGCTATTCTGAACAATGACAACCACCCAGAACCACTGGTTCCGGGCAGTCAGCCGCTGGTTGAGTTTGAAGCAGCCCTGTGCCATATGTAATTTGATGATTCGCTTTCAACAGCTTGCGGTATTTTAGTATAGACGAATCTGACTGCACATCTTGAATTGTCTCAATCGTGTGTGGCGCTGTTGTGTCCGCCATTTACTTCGGGTCATCCCCAGGGGGTAACTGGGTATTCTGACCAGATAACCACCTGTGTTTCCAAAAAATTGAGACCTGCACTTAATTTCAGCGAGTAAACAGAGCGAAGTTGAACAAATTAGAGCACGGGTCTCGTAATACAGAGATTGTGGGTTCGAGTCCTAGGCCGGGCGGTTTTCGTCTCCTTGTTTCCTTGGGCAAGAAACTTTACTCTACTTGCTCCGTGGTCGGACAGTCACGTAAAGCCGTGGGTCCCCTGTACGAATAGACTCCTTCATGGGGTATGCATGTTATGCAAGTACTTGTATCATTGATTGATTGAAGTTGAGCAAAAAAGGAGTAATTTAATACTCTATCTGGAGTAAGACGTTGATTTTAGTGTTACCCATCATTCCAAGTAATTTGTTTTATTGAAATCAATTTCACTATGTGCTTGATGGGCTTGAGTGAATTTGTAGTGAGTGAACGTGTGTGCCGATGAGCTCCTGTTGCAATCAAATTAACTGCCAGGGAACCCCGGCAGGGAACCCATGGACAATTCTACCATGTTTCTTGGATTTGGAAAGCAACTACCGGTTTCTGGAGTTAGTAGTGCCCCCGATAATAAGATTCATGATATTTAACTTATACTTGGACACTAAAACGAACCAGTGGGAAAATATACCTTTACATTCAATGGAATTTCAAATCGCTAACATTTATTGGCACTGGGACAGGTGACAAGTCAGCCAATTGTGTAAAAGAACCCGGAAAGATCAAAAGTCCACGATTGAAGCAAGTGGATTGTGAAAAACCTGTGTCAAGCCCATCGTGAAATTGATTTACAAATTATTCAGATGACGGGTAACACTAAAATCAATGTCTTACTCCTGATAGAGTATAATTTTAAATTACTTGTGTTTTGCGCAACTTGTTAACCTCCGCACTGTTTACTTGCTGAAATTAAGTACAGGTCTCACCTTTTTGATATGCGGGTGGTTTCCTGGTCAGATTTTTTTTTAGAATTTTGCTTAGCAAATCATACTTTTCCACACCAAGTTCAAGTTCTTTCCACAAGTAGGCCTATCACGACATTAAAAAACATTTATTTTCTCCCTATACATGTTTTTTTTATACGCCCAAGAAAATCAATGAAAATTAACACCGATACGCGCAAGGTGTACAAAAGTGGCCCCTGATGACCTAAAAAATCTTGAAATAAAATTTACTGGACAACTTTTTTTCAGATTACCCAATTTTACAAACACGTGTGTGGCAGCTTTGACTTTGAGATAAACTGTTTTTTTATTTGCCTGAGTGCAAAAAATGATTTGTAGGATATGAAATTTACCCTGTATTTCTGTTTGTACTGGCTCAGGAATTTTGGTAAAAAGTTCATCATGTGTCCCTGCTGACCAACCTGAAGAGTTCGGACTGATAAGTCCTAATATGCCATTAATATGCCAATTCTTTCCTTCTGTGTTTTCGCGCAAGTTCCGGATGAAACATAGAATTATATCGTCCCTCAGGTTCGTCAGATACTTTATTCGACGACTCTACACTCGGTTCCTTCTTTCCCGACAAGACTCTTTCAGCCCTAGCTTTCTCCGTTATTTCTCTACGAAGTCTCTCAGCTCGTAATTGTTCAATACTAGGACCACTATTGGTTTCTGATTGCCTATGGTGTCTATCTTTATGACTAGATTTTTCTTTATGTCTATGCTTCTTATGCTTGCGGTCTTTCTTGTGTTTACTCTTTTTATGTTTATCCTTGTGATGCTTTGATTGCACGGGTGAAACATACTCCAATTTGCTGGTGCTAGTTCTTTGAGATGTTGCTTCTTTGCTATGAGTCCTTGATGAAGTTGATGATCTGTGGGCTTTCCCTGCTGGATCTTCCTTTTGTCTTTTTACTCCGAGGTATTTGTTCATTGTATGCATTGGGTCCAGTCGATTTTTCCGTTTTAAATCATTTGTTCTGTTGGGAGAAAAATGAAATTAAATTTTGAGTATTATCATGCACAATGATAAATATCAAAGTTACATACAAGGATGTGCTATAACCAGGGAATATAAATAGGCACCTCAGGTCAATGTTATTGGGTCAAGGGTTCATGAGTTAAAGTTGTGACCTTGAAATAACCTTGGATGAGCTCAGGTCAACTTTTTGAACATTTTTGAGATTTGACCTCAAATGACCTTTTGACCATGGATGACCTTGACCACACCTCCAAAAGTTGCGCAGCGCAAGTTTATCCCGAGACCATTCATGTCACTAAGTTTCGTTACCAAATTACCGAAGGTGTCTTCACAGTAGCAATTTGAAAAAGGTTAACCAAACCACACACACCCCTACACACACACAGAATTTGGATTAGTATGTGCCTTCTTGAACATATAAGTTCAGGCGACACAAAAACTTGGCTCTGTAAATGACTGTATGCAAAAATATTTGCATATACAGTACACAATACATGCTGCCAAGTGCCCAATTTATACATCCTGGTCTATGGGAGGTGCTTTTGATCAACAAAGTTGGGTAAATTATTGGTATCGTGGAGTCAAGAGTCCTGTTTGTATTTTGTTATGGAGCATTTGCTTATGAATATCAGTAATTTGGAGTTAGGTTGCCACCACTGGAACAAATTTTAAATGAAGCAATCAATGTCAAAATGTATTCTTACCAATTTAACTTGATTGCTTGTATTTCATACGTCACATGCAACTTATTTCTCTTGACACTGTTTTCATATATTGAACATCACCAAGACAGCTGTGGTTTTTCTGGGGGTGGGGTAGGCGGTGGTGGAAGGAGGTTGGAAGGGTTAAATGTGGTGAGGAGAGGGGTGGTTGTTGCAGGACTCCTATAATATATTTGGATGACTGAATTGCAGACTCATATATCTTGCATGTTTATTGAGGGCTTTTATGATAGACCATAAAAACATTGCTATATTTGAGGGGGCAAATGATGTGACGTATCCCACACCCCTGGCTGTTGGCCTCATAGCTACTCATCCAAACCAAACTCAGTTCTACCAAACAAAGTAAAAACGTAGTATGCGTATTGCAGATATATTGCAAGTTACTTCCTTTTCCTTTGGAGAAGTCCTGCACAAATGAGAAGACGATCGATTCTCTTTCATAACTTCAGGCAGTATCTACTGTACCAAACATATGTAAATAGAACCTTTTAGCATGGGAGTGGATTCATATGAAATTGCATGTTTAAAGGAAGTATCTGCTATGCTTTATAAATGCGCATACTGTGTTTTTATTTTGCATGTCGGAGTTTTCCAATAGGGTGTCTCTACTCTGTACTTACTGATCATCCAACTTTTGTTCTTCTGTCTTGTTCTTAGTATTTAGATACCATGGTTTATTGGCCTGTGATTCCACCGCACTCTGCCCAAGATATGTCAACAATCCAATACTTTTCTCATATTTTTCTTGTTCTGCTTTTTTCTCAGCCTCGTGTTCTTTATTCACACCACCTGTTGATTTCTGTATTAATTATAAAAGGTGCATACATTGAATGGCATACTATGAATCTTATCCATAAAATTTCTTTAAATATTGGAACCATGCTCGCCTAAAGAAAGCCTTTTCATATGATCGTATGAATCTTATGCGCAAAAATCACATGCAACTGACCCAATTGCATGATTGAAAGTTTCAGTTGCGATGTGGCATGACCATCAATTTGATTGGGTTGAAGCTCATGTACAGTGAGATGCAATCCCACCTAGAATGAAAAGGTCTGCTCTGTAGCCTAGATTTCTAAATTCATATTCTACAATTAATGATATCCAATTCATAATAAAATTCAACCATGACCACAGAATCATTGCCTATGTACTTGGCCTGGGACTAAAACCTGGGTACCCGCCCGTTATTAGCTTACCCGGGTACAAAATCTGCCGACCGATTACCCCAACTGGACAATAAAATCATAGAATTTTGAACCAAAAATTTTGTGTTCAACAATTTATGATAAAATCATCATCTGATCGAAGTAAACATGATAAATCATGACCACAATTGGCGAAAAATAATTTTTGTTGTTGTAATTGTTGTTGTAATTAGGGATGGTTATGGCTTTTTGTAATTTTGCCTGAAAATGTGAATTTCCCAATACTTTTGTACAGTGAAGATTCAAGCATTTTTGCCTGAATTCAGGCAAAAACCTGAAGATAATCATGCCTGTGTAATTGAGACATCATATGGTCGCAGTAGACCCATCAAACTTCCCATTCTAACATAAATGCTCAATTATCAATTTGGTCGGGTACCCAACCGAAAAATAAGTCGGGCACCTGGGTAGCAAATAACCCGAAAAGTCCCAGGCCTACTATAAATATGTACCAACCAATTCCAACAGAGACTTGCACCCTCTATGTGACATGATCAAGAGGACTAAGTTGAATGTCAGAAGCGCTGATTTTGAGTTACAGGCAATTAAATACGCCAGTACAAGAAATCCCCCAACTCCAATAGCTCCCTTCTGTAAAAATATAAATGCATACAAATACATTGTTAGATAATTGTTATAGTATAAATTTGCAGAGGGAGCTCAAGGAGTTGGGGTTTTCTTGTACTGTCTGTTTAACAATTATCTAACAATGTCTGAAAAAAGTCAACTACAAGGTCAAATGTGACACTATGATTGGGGTATAATATGGATGGTGCTTTTTAGTGATGTGAAAGCATTTTCAGAGATTTGTATGCATTTATATTTTGTAAGTATAATTTACAGAAGGGAGCTATTGGAGTCGGGGTTTTCTTGTACTGGCGCATTCAATTATAAGGCAGAATGTGTTTTAATTTGTTTGTCATTGTTTCAAAATTCAAAGAATTGTTTCATGTCTCGAACCAGATGAAAATACAAAAATGGGAGTTAGATCAAAATGCAGGTAGCCTTTTTAAAACTCTCTTCCTGTGACTCAGTATTGTTCCATTTTGAAACTTCATAGCACAGACTGTGCTGCATATATACCAAAACCACTCAACAACTTATTTAACATCAAGATTAATCCACCATATCGGCTAAATACATGTAGACCTGACAATGATTACTTTTAGGACTCTTTGTAGCTTAAGCACCAGTGCTGAGCCTCAAACCCTTTGGACTGAGAGCCTGATGCTCTTACCACTAGGCAACAATGTCTCACTTAAGGTAGCTTGAACGGCTATTTACACATGTCAGAAAATTAGCTATAAGGTGAATAGTTTTGGGGAATGTGAACTAAAACTTAAATCCATTTAAAGAAAACCCTTCAATGGTAACATTTAATAAGTTTTATGATATTCGGCCAATTTCTTATGTTTTTCTTTATTTTTTGAAAATTCCCTAAAAATCACGAGTTTTTGAATTTTCATGTCAAGAGGGAATGTGCTATGACATTCAAATTTTAGGGGCTGGTAATGGATCACAAAAGCTAAATTCTCTCGTGGGCTTTTTGCCATAAAGTGTTTTATTATGAAGAAAATTGATTTTTTAGCTCCTAAATTTAGGCATATTTTCAAACACCTATAAAATTTTCTAGAAACACTTAAATTTTAAAAGCCAACGAGAGATTGTTGCAAATTTGATAAGCTTTCATTTGACACCTTGTTTGTTAAAATTGAAGCATGGGAAGTATGAATGAAAATTCTGAGAAATCTGGCTATTCAGTGTTTCTAGAAATTAACGCAATAAAATTCAGAAAGTAGAAACATTAGAAGTCTCCCGTACATAAACGATGAAAGAAATTTCTTTAAATCAAAATTTATGACAATCAGTGAACAGTTTGCAATGCAAGGAAAAGAAAATTAGCTTCATTTATGAACCACTGTCATAGAAAAAAAAATCTTTTGTAAATAGTATTGTTTTCAGAAATTTGTCAAATTTTGTGAAATTTTCATGGTGGCCAAATATGCCACGTACAAAGTCTATGGGAAATTGGAAAATAAAAAATAGCGTAACTCGAAAACGCTTTGACGGAAAAAATCTAAATTTGGAATACAATTTTTTTTCATCATTCTCCACATTCTGTGAAATTTTGAACACATTCTGTGCAGGACACCGTAGCCGTTAGAGCTACCTTAATTTTATAAACACATTTTTGAAAATTGACAACCTAAAACATTTCCCTTGATCATATCATTTATGTAAATTTATTCCAGACCTGAAAAAACATACCCCATCTTCAACTTCTCTTAAGAGGTTCACATGTTTCCTGATGTCATCATCAGTGGAGACTACTGCCAAGCTAGTCTCTCCCACAAAAAGTCTGTCCCCTAAATACATACCCCATCTTCAACTTCTGTGAAGAAGTTCACATTTCCTGATATCATCATCAGGGAGACTAATGTCAAATTGGTGGAACATTCTAGCAAGCTAGTCTCTCCCACAGGAAGAGTATTCCCTAATATAGAAGTTGACATGTTTCCTGATGTCATCATCAGTGGAGACTACTGCCACATTGGTGGAACCGTACTCTGGCAACTAAATGGTAATTTGACTGAGAATGCGGCTATCGAGCCAGTCAAGAACTGTTCCTTGCTTATGCCTAATTTAGCGGCAAAATGTAAGATGCGTATTGCGTTGTAGTCAAGTAATAGTAGCGCGAGGCTGAACGCAGAGGTGGGTCACTCACTACGCACTCGCGCAGCGTCGGTCCAGGCAAAGCGCCCGCGTGGCGCAATTCCCTAACTTAGCCGGATTTTGAGGGTGCAAATAGACAAGTTTCCTATCTGGACTTTCTTTAATCTATGGGTGGAACTTTCCTGCAAGCTAGCCTCTCCCACAGGAAGATTATCCCCTAATATGTACACATATACATACCCACAAGCTAGTCTCTCCCACAGGAAGAATATCCCCTAATATGTACACATATACATACCCACAAGCTAGTCTCTCCCACAGGAAGAATATCCCCTAATGTACACATACATACACACAAGCTAGTCTCTCCCACAGGAAGATTATCCCCTAATATGTACACATAATACATACCCACAAGCTAGTCTCTCCCACAGGAAGATTATCCCCTAATATGTACACATATACATACCAGCAAGCTAGTCTCTCCCACAGGAAGAGTATCCCCTAATATGTACACATATACATACCCCATCTTCAGCTTCTCTGAAGAAGTTGACATGATTCCTGATATCATCATCGGTGGAGACTACTGCCAATTTGGTGGAGCTTTCCAGCAAACTGGCCTCTCCAACAGGAAGAATATCCCCTTATATGTACTATATACATACCCAAAAGCTAGTCTCTCCCACAGGAAGAGTATCCCCTAATATGTACACATAAAAATACCCCATATTCAGCTTCTCTGAAGAAGTTGACATGTTTCCTGATATCATCATCTGTAGAGACTACAGCCAAACTGGTGGAGCTATCCTGCAAACTGGCCTCTCCAACAGGTAATCTGTCATCACTCCCATGCTGTAACTGTCTTTGTTGTGCTTTAGCTCGAAGTACACTAGTTCTGGCTTCTTGCTCCTGAAAAAAATAATACTGTATGTAAATTACGTCTGTAAAAATTGTTTCTAGATCTGCAAATTTCACCCCAGAGAATGTATCACTTTCTTCAGTTAATAATTTATTCCAAGAAATATGTGACCCATCATATCGAAAGGTACCTTAAGGGTCCCAAAATCAAAATTGATTTTTTGGTCTCATCTGAAAGATTATATCTTAAGCTTTAAAATGACATCTTGCTTTTGGTTATTGGAAGTTCGGTTGCAAAGTTACATCCAAATTGGTAAAAAGTATCGGGCTGATTCGGAAAACTATAGTTTGAGAAAATCGAGTTTAAAGTTTCTGTACTGTTAAAACTAGAATAGAGAAAGGATTTTTATCTTGGTTTTTAAAACATTTGTCTTATGTTTTGGATGTTGGAACCTGATTAATATGATAGAATACACTTCAAAAGTAACGTTTCTGATGAAATTAGAAATTCAACCTTGGACATGATTTTTGACTATGCTCAGCTTCAATGGCCCGTATCTCGTACTTTACTGTGCCGACCTTAAGGTACCTTTCGATATGATGGGTCACATATGTACTACAGTAAAATTTGAGCGGCAGGTTGATTTTTCACAAAACTTTGACAAGGGGGTTCGCAAAACACAAATCTTGCCTGATGGTAGTTTATAGAGTATTGCAACCATCAGTAATTGATAGTTCAACAACTCACCGTATCTTCTTATACGGGAGCGCGCCGTTGTTGATTAGTGATGAATCCACAGTTGATATTCAAATAAGCGCGTCAGGCATGGCACAGCGTACACGAAGATGTGTTCACACAGTGCACATAAATCGGCGCACTGTTCATCGCGCGTCGGGAACTTGAATACGGCAAGGACTGGCGCTTGGGAACAGTTGAAAACGACAAAGCAACAATCATTTAAAAACTAGCATCTTGTTTCAGATTCTTTAAAGTATTTTTTATTGAGACGAGTATCTGTTAATTTGAAAACATTTAGAATTTAATTCATACGTTTTCATAAAGATTTTCGTTGTTGAAAGGTATTCAAACATGCCATGCACAGAGTTGTTCATCACGAATCAACAAGTCTGCATCCGATGCGTCGGCGTATTTTTATCACACTCTAGTGACTAAAGCCACCCTCGCGCGATAAAAAATACGCAGACGCATGGATGCATCGTTGTTGATTAGCGATGAACAACTCTGTAGCATGTTTGAATACCTAATTCTTAACAAACTACTGTCAGCCAAGATGAGTCGTTCATCAACAACCTTGTCAAAATTTTGTTCAAAGTCGTCCTGGTGTTCAAAGTCATTCCAGTTTACGATATATGAATTCCTATATCCACTTTTACCCAAATTATAATACAGTGGAAACTCGTTATAACAAAGTTGGTGGGAACAGAGAATTTACTTCTTTAAATCCAAATATTCATTATATCAGGGTTTTGAATATCATAAAAAACAAAAGAAATTAGCATAATGGTATATAGGAAAAAATCTTCTTTGTAACAGTGTTTTTCTTGTATCAGATTTTGTTATAATGAGTTTCTACTGTAACTAATAGTTGAATACAGAAACCTAACAAAGGGGGGGGGGGGGCATCTTGCTTAATTCTCTATTTGATATTATTGAAAGTGTAGTTTTTAGACACCATTTCAAGCAAAATTGTAATAATTTTTGGTTAAGAAGTTCAAAATGACTCATAATTTTAGTTGTCAATCCTCTTGATGGAAGCCCTCTGGTTCAAGAAATACACTAGATCCTGAAAGTTGAGCCTCCACTCCCTGGAAACCCTACTTTGAGCTAGCTCAACTTTCTTGAGTCTCAATTTTTCTTATCTTCCTCCCCTGTTGTTTGATTGGTCTGACCTTACCGGCAGCCTCTTAAGTGTCAGGTTGTAGGCAAGCATAATCAAAAAATCCCTCACACTGTGTGAGACATAAGAAGAAGGTTACAACACCAGCATACTATATGCCCCACATTAAAACATCTGGTTACACAGCTGGTAAGTAATCTACCAGGGGAAGGGAAACACCTCACTTAAAGCTCTACAGGATCCCATAGTTTTAAGCACTCTTTTAAAAGCAAAATTTCAGTCATTTTTGATTCAGCTAGAAGCACCATTGTCTCAAATGTTTAAAGAAACTTATGCAATCATTTCAGTTATCTAGTAGACCCCCTTTTTAGAGAAAACCCTTAATGTAACTTCATGTAATGGGGGGAGGCAAAAATCCTTGAGAGAGAAAGCGACAGGAAATCACGATGGATAAGGGAGTCAATCTGGATAAGGAGGAGGGGGCAGTCAGTCATGAACAGAGACGAGGGGGTCTACAACTTGAGTCACTTTTAAATATGATCCGCTACTCAAGACTGGAAAAAAGACTAACAACACTGGAAGTGACATCATTTCCCACCAGTCGTCAAGTGGATCAATACCATCACATAAGCAACAACATCAGCTTTGAGAAAGGTGTTGGTTCAACACCGAAACCGTCAGCTAAAAATAGTAAGTTTTAGTTGGTTTTGCCAAAATTGAAAGAACTTTTCATTCATGTAAGACATCTGTTTCAAAAATTGTGGCCATCTAGACTAGAAGTTTCCCCTTGGAAAGCTACTTACAGCTAGCTCAACTTTCTTGAGTCTTTTCTTTTCTTCTTCTGCTGCTTGTGCTTCATCCCTCCGCACTCGTTCTATGTTAGCTCTGGTTCTCACATGCCAACTAAAAATGTCAAGAATGGGATAAAAACAAAATAGGATTTGAATGAAAAGTCAACCTTACTGATCTGATCTATATCAACTCTGGTTTTCACATGCCTATGTCAAATGGAATTACAGTAAGGCCTAAAAAAAAATTGTTTGATTGGCGTAACCCGACCTACCCTAATTTTACCACCGACCCTAGATATTTTTTATTTTTTTGAGCATGGTAAAAAACCTCCAAATCCCAAATTTGATGGGAATCGATTCATGGGAGCCCAAGATATGGCTTGCAGG
>JXSR01S051814.1:0-12431 GCA_000969725.1 Ophiothrix spiculata
TGTATACAAATACCATACATTAGATATGCTACAAGGAGCAACATGTACGAGCCGACAACTGGACCCTTTTGCCGCGGCGGTACACATATAGAAAATAGGCAAAACGAGGAGTTTTCACTTTGCGTTTCTTAAACTTTAAAACTATTCATATTAGGAGAGGTATATAGGGTAAAAGTAATGAATCATCCTATTATAGTTTCATGGTCATTATACATGGTGTGTAGAAAATAGACAGTGTGTAACGTATTAGGAATATTTTTTTTTTCAAATGTCATTTTTGTAACCAAGCACATGCTCAATATTTTATATAGCTCCATACATCACAAGTACTATCCAGTATCTTCCGGATAAACCTATTTTTAGGTTTTCATTAATCATCCAATTGCTTATATTAATCGCTTAAGACAAATAATCACCCCAGATGACCCCTAAAAATACTTTTACCCCCATTTCGTCATGCCACATGTTAACCTTCTAAATGGGGTATCCTAGTGCCCAAGTCTTACTAAAATTGATGAAAGTATGTTGGAATAGTGAAAAATTTTGCAACCACTTGTAGATATCTTGACCATAGAGGTTTTTTGACCCCAGATCACCTTCAATTCCATATATTTTTATGTCACATGTGTAACTTTACCATGGTATTCTTGTGTCTTAAGCTTGTGAAAATATATGCAAGTATTTGGGAATAGCGCCCAATTATGTGAATCACCGGCTCCGCATCCTCCACCGCTTTGATTAATTAACACATTAATTAATCCCAATTAAAAACTAAATTAGCTAAACACATTCGGTTATGATTTTATTAAAAATATATTTATTCCTCTCTCATATGATAACAAATATGCTATTGTATGGGTTACACAATATATAACACATGACCATCTATCTATCCCTATTAACCAGTACCTCGGGAAAGATAGATTGCGCTACTTCACCTCTGACCATGTAGTATTTGTATTATACTTGAGTGTGACGATATTCATCGGTAATAAATACCTGTGAAATCACACGACGTTAACGAGCATCGACGACTGATTTTACAGTTTTAGTATTTTCTATGACTAATGATGTAAAAAATTGTGCATTTATTTGAATATAATGTACGCTCTTTTCGATAGAAAGCATCAAAAAGCTGATTCATCGTGTGAAATGTGATGTCAAGAAAACCATATGCCAACACTCAGAACACGTGGAATACAGGTCCAGCATACTAATCGTTTTTATATTCTATCGTACTGATTAAAATGTATGCATGTATAATTAAATAGATGAACTGAAATGACACGAATGACACTTCTACAAAATTCTACGCTTCCTTCTTCGATCTGTAATTCGCAGGTTTGTTTGCTCCAGTTAAGTATAATCTTCACGGTGCTGAGGAATATTTTTGTGACGGTGGTCTCCTCTGTAATTATCCATTACACGTCTATGATGGTGAGTAAAACCCTTTCACGTGAACTTATATCCTTGAAAAAGATACAGAAAAAAATCATTGAAAAAGTATACTTTAGGTCCCATCAAAAACTATACCCTAACACTAAACCCTAACCCTAACCCTAAAACTAACCCTAACCCTACACCCTAACCCTAACCCTTACCCTAAATTAAACCTAACCCTAACACTAACCCTAAACCCTAACCCTGGGACCTAAAGTACACTTGGTCCAAATCATTAAATTAAATCATTTAATATTTATTTAGATTAATGCGACCGGCTTCAGATTGAGCTAGGTACCATCTGAAATTTGGATAATGACTATTCCTGTTCTCTTGAGTCCTTATGTTTGAGTATGAACAGACACATTCGAGTAAATGTGCCTTTTTAGGTTGCTAGAATATAGGGATAATCATTTAAAGCCGCCAAAATGGCATATTTTCAAAAAAACGACTTTAAAAAACGTGTAACGTTAACAGTTAAAACTCGGAACAATCCATTTTGCTTAAAGTTAGTTCTTTACATATTTAAGTCTTAAATATTAAACTCATTTATATAATTATTGTAAAGTAAGCTAGTAAAAAAGAAAAAAGAAATAAAAATCCCGACTGATCTACCAAACTCTTAAAAGTCATCTGTAGAAATCAACAATTATTTGCTTTTTGGCCTAATCAAAAGATTACAGTTTTCCCCAAATGATGTTTTGATACCTTTCCGATTTTTTCCGAAATTCGTTTCGTCACTCAAAAATTGAATTTTATATATTTTAAAGTAATATTAAAACAGCATTAACACATTATTTTTTTTTACATTTGTTGTTGTTATATGTCGCTCAAAACTAATGATTTGTGTATTGTCTGCTTAAAAACTATAAAGGAAGTTCATAACGATATTTACTGTAAATCATGCCATGGATTTGTTCACAACAAAGGAATTCAAAGGAATTAAAAATGTGAAGGATTTGGATTTTCACGTCAAGGATGTAAAAGTGATGATATGAATTGTACTAATTCTGACTTTGAAAATGAATCTGGCAGTTTAAACAACTCTCCATTGTTTTATCTAACAGACTTAAGATTTTTTTAAATATGATCAAATGATATTTAACCCTCTTAGATTTGATGAAAACTCCAACAAAATCTACAGTGATGTATCCTTATGATGATAATCTACAAAAATGTCGTTATTTAACTCCAGATCAATTTCGTTTAGATGCATGTTGCATGTTCGGGCACAATTAAATTGTTAAATGTAAATATCAGAAGTTTGTCTACTCACTTTTAGATTTTATTCTTGTTGGTCTTGTAATTGTTGGAAACATAGAATGTGAAGACAAAACACTCAAGAACTCATTTGTTGGATTAGTGGGATTATGAATATCTTCATTCAATAAATTGATGTTCAGGTCCCCCATCAAGTACATTGTTTTCTGATTTTTTAATACATCAGTGAGCAATTTATCTATAAAATCATTGAATTCATTGACATCTTGATCTGGAGGTCGATACATTACACCCACAACAATGCTCTTTGTTTTTTGTTCTTTCAATCTTGATAAACATAAACAACGTTAGCTGGATGATTCATTTCAACCAAATCATTGCGCACATGATATTTAATATTGTCTTTGACATATGACAAACGCCACCGCCTTTTTTACCAGTATGATTTTCACTTCCATTTTATATCTATTTACAATATTCTTGAGGTTTGTCTTTCAACCATGTTTCAACCACACCAATATACCAAACTGTATTTTTGCATAATGCAGGAAATCCTTGAAGTATTCAAAATTTTGTTAAGGCTTCTGATTAGATGTTTACATTTAATAACGATAAACTGTCTACAGAGTACTTTATTGAATCATTAAGTTCATGCTCATTGAAATATTTCGAATGAGTAAATTTATCTGCAGCACTATCTGCTTGAAACATATTGGATCAAAGAACAAATTCTCGCATTTTGATTTTTTACTTCGTTTTTAACAACATCTCATTTTCAAAAAAATCTATACAACTCGAATTCAAATTCACTATCATTATCAATATGATTAAATGACAATGATAAGGTGTCATTACGAGTATCACAATACCAATAGTTATGCCCTGGGCACTCAAGTATAATGCTGCAGGCATAGCGTGACCAAGAGAAAGGTGAATTAGGGTTGTTTTTGAGGACAAAGGCGTGTATCAGGTGACACCTTTTAGGGTATCAAAAACAGCCATTTTAGCTAAATTCCCGATTTAGGGTGTAAATGGATGAAAAAGGGCATATTTTGGCTTCAGAAACAATCACCTTTTAAGGGGGTGTTTTGAAAAACTCACGCTTTACCTGCAACATTATACTTAAGTGCCCCCCCCCCCGGTAGTTATGCAATTTTAGTCTGAATTCTTTGTTTGTCAAATTGGCACATTGTTATGAATATATTTACCACAATAAGTACACAAACGTTTTCTATGATTCTTTTTTACATGCTTCCTACACACGGTACATACATATGGCGTCATTGAGTAAACAAATGAAATAAAATTGGTGTGAAAATATGCTAAATATGGGTTAAAAAGAAAAAATGAAGAAGAGGGTAAATGAGAGCTATTCGTAAAATTTGGTTTATTATCGTAAAGTACAAATCATGATTCTGATGTGACAAAAACCTTCCTTCTTTTAACACAAATATAGTAGGTCTATTATACCATGGAAAAGATTATACCAGTGTACAACAATTGCAACAACGTAAAACCTTTTTCTATTGTAATTTTGCGTTATTCACATACGCACATCAACATCAGCTACATGGTGAAGTAAAAACTATTTTTGGTATCTATATACGGCAGAGAAGGTGGGAGTAGAACCATCTTCTCTGCTACAAACTTAATGCCATGGCTGATGTATACTGAACTGATGCATTCACTAATTCAAGCATTTTAAAACAATTTTTGACGAAGAAGAATGTGCATTCGTATGACAGGTCAATTTTATGATTTAATTTGTCATTACTTTCATTTATTAAATAGAATATTTACAGCATTGGGCTGGCTTTCCTTTTTTTCGTTGGAATTTTTATCAGTCAATCCCCAGAGACATTGCAAAGCTCAAATGCATGTGTTTTTGCTCTTACATATATGTTTTATTAATATTTTGAAAATAAGCAGTTTTTATGATGTTTCAATATCGCTTTATTAGTATTGTTTTATTTGAAGTCAATCGTCATTTTGACGTCACGACCAAATGTTTGGTAGTGAAAATTGTGTTTGAAGGCCGACCATGTTTTGGCCCTAACCTTTTTTTCATTAAGTTTCGGATTCTTTGCTTGACCTGTTACCATGTATATGCATTCATATTTTCTATCTGTATTTTCTTTAATCTATATATGTCTATATTTCCTATAACCACTTAAAACGTACTGTTGAGTAGAAATTGTCTTAGCAGCTATTATGAGCCTCATTATTGGCGCTATTTTGGAGTTCAAATATATTAACAAATTTTGGGAAGAAGTAATGTTTCCTTTGTAACCTTGAAAGAATTGTTTAAATAAAATTATGTGATACGTCATTATGACAAGTAGATTTAGTCAACGGGTAATGGAGAGAGCCTTTACTTGGTGAATGGTGTGTCAAGTCTGGAATGAACTTTGATTCCTTTGTCATTTTAGGTTGGTACTTATCAATGAAACCAGAGGATAGCTTCCTACATCGAATGCCTGATCTGAATGATGTCACCGGTGAATGGGACACAAATTCCAAGTTTGGAACGGACGCCAACAAGAACACATTTGGTATTCTCCTGGTAAGCGTTGGTTAAGATGTTTTGTAGAAGCATGCTTAAGGGACCTGTTTATAGACAGCAACCCTGTCATAGCCGTGACTTTTTTACTCATGCCACTTTAATATGCAGGTACTTTTGGTCTTGGTAAATATCTCTAATGACTTCAAGGTTTTTAGGAACACATAATCAAGTAATGCTACCGCACATCCAATACACCACTCGCACGCTGCCATTAATATTCGAATATGAAGTAATTTGTACCTCTTGAGCTTAATAAGTCGGTTGCCCTTCCCAACAAAATTCCAGGCGCCGCACCTGATTGAGAAGGATTTCTCAAGGATTTTGACCTCCCTTCGATTTATAATTCTTCGTCCAAATAAAAAACATCACTTCTAGAATAATTTTAGACACACTGGGTATCAAGGAAGAAAATATCGTTTAATCTTGGAAACGAGTGAGTGCAATAGGGTTTTGATTTTAGAATTTAAAAAGTAGCATATTTTGTGTAACATTTATTTTAGTTTTCAGAAAGTGAGGAAGAAATGTTTAAAGTCCAGCTAGTGGAGAGAATAGAGAAATATAATGACGACTTACCAAAAAGGCCAGATACGATATTATCAAGGTAGGCGATGTTCTTTGCAGATGGGGTAACCTTTGAATATAGCGGGTTAAGAAAATGTAAAATTGCTTAATAAATACTGGCGGTTAATTATCAAGTTTTGTCCTCGGTGCGATCCATGAGGGCCTTTGCCATATTCCTGGCATGTGTTGATTGATTTGACGAGACATTAAGCGTGTCAAAAGCTTTATAAGCTACCTTGAACTATTAGCGACCATCTTGAACGTCGTAACTCTAGGCGATGCATTTTTTGCTATTCACGTCCTGCTTTCTTAGGGGTGTAAGAAGACACCCCCACTCCCCGACTAATAATCATCTCGAAATCGCCCGGATAAATTTTAGATAACTTTTTCGCTGCTCGTGAAGTGACAATTCCCAACGACTTGATACATTTCTGAACTTCGATGACAATCATTTGGAATCTAATTATATTTCCAGAAAGTTCAAAGAGGAATGCAGCATGAAGAAACAGGTGGCAGAAAAGAATGAACAGATGTCCTTAGCGATGGGTGATTTCTTGAAACTCATCAAAGACTTCAACAATGATAAAAGTGGCACTTTGGATAAGACTGAACTAAGGCTGGCGCTTGAATCGGTGAGTGTTTGTCAGGGTAACTTCTACCTGGTATTAGGTGTTAGATACGAGTTTAAATATGAACATCCATGCGTACAATAAATAATTTTTGACTATTTTTAGTAACACCAAAACAGTGAATTTCCGTAGGTGGTGTATTTTGGTCTGTAACAATTTTAATCGCCTGCAGGAGAAAAAGCAAATCGTAGTTGTGTACAAAAGCAAAGGAGATTCAGCGAAGGCCATGTGGACCAGGGTCACCAGGCAAGGTAGATGTCGGTCAATATGCCAGGGTCATGTTATACAAATATTTACTGCTCATGAGGGCAATTGTGCAAAATATCTACCCAAGGTGACTGGAGACCGTGGGCCTACTATTGCCCGACACCGAAGGTGGAGGGCAATAGTAGGCCCACGGACTCCAGTTACCGAGGGTAGATATTTTGCACAATTGCTCGAATAAAGAGCAGTAAATATTTGTTTTATATACCGTATAAAATATTCTTGTCATTTGATAACTTGCGTAAACTCACCTGATAAAAGTGCATACTGACATGACTGAATTAAGCTTACCGTGCATGCTTAGCCTAGCCTAGGCCTAGGCCCTAGCTCTCGCCAAATGCATGAATGCAAGCAGCGCTTGAGGATTTCCGACAGCTGGGTAAAAAGCATTATATCATACAGTCAATTCATCCATCAATTCAATTGTTTGAACTCATCCATCTGGTCAATTTTGTTTATTTCATGAAACTACGCTACGGCAACACGAACATGTCAGAACGTAAACAAACCTTCTCGGGCGTCATGTTTGTAAAAAAAGCTGATATCGCCCTGCGGTGACGTCACGCGAGGGCAATATCACATTTTTATTGACAAAAAATGCCCGGCTATGATGTCAAGCAGGAAATATACCAAATATTTTTGACAGTATAATGCAGTGTCAACCAATCAAATGACAATAATGTTTTCATGCGGTATATAATAAGTATTATAATAGCTAAACGAAGACGCCAGTTCTCAATGGTTTTTATCATTTATGGAGATTCTAGTATATTGGGGTAATGAAAGGTACGACTTATATATGCATTTGGTGCGGTGTTGCACAAACAAAGCAGGGGAACCGTCGGGTCATGTGAAAATGGAGCAAGGCATAGTAGGTTAGCCACATTGGTAATGTTTGGTTACCAAACGGCGACGCCCTTCCCCGGGGATGGAGATTATCATTTGCGGGAAAATTTGGCATTTAATTACGGAGTCCCACCTGGAAAAGGAGTTTTGATGGGACTCATCTACTCGGGTACTTCGACCATATTACTAAGTTGTCACGTGCGTAGGTGACATTGGGCGCGTGAATTGGAAAGTACTCTATCGGCAGCATGACTTTGTAATCATTTTACTTTTAGTATACCGTGACAAATTCGAACTTTATCAATCATTTGTGTGAGTCACTTCTGAAAAAAACGGCAAATCGCTTACTTATTCTACATAGAGTATAGTAACATTCAGATAGGATTTATGCTGGCATATTTACAAATGCATGTGATAGAATAATCTTGGACTCAAGGACCATCACCCTTTTATATCGTCATAACATGTTGGTTTCTTTTTCAGGCTGGGTCAAAGTTCACCTCGGATCAACGGGAAATACTATTTGGAAAAGACTTGTCCTTTGATGAACTGTTTGATCTGATCGATGTAGATGGAGACGGCGAGGTAGGTCTTTATACAATCTCTTGTTCTGTATGTAATTTAAGGCTAGTGTCAACAAATGATTAAACCTTTATAGATATTCACTTTTTCAGAAGCGAATCTTTATTCTAAACACGATGACGAAAATGTCTTCCACCGGAACAAAATACTTGTTTTGGCGTACAAAATTTTAAAAACCGTAATTAAGCATTTACAAAATGATGGTGATCTAAGATATCTAATAAAATTTTGAATTATCTGCACATACAATACTTATCAAAAGTTGTTCATTGGCAAATAAGTCTCTAACCATCTCCTAAATTAGTGAATACAACCTCCTTTATGATTTTCATAAAATGGATTGGAGAACGCACCATTCTCCGTGGCTTTCAAGAATTAGTGTTTCATTTACATAGATGACATCATTGGGGCTCTCCACACGGACAAATCAATCTGTACTTCGCACATCTAGATGCATGTAGATTAAACTAGACTTTAGCAATAATAATAATAACTGGGTTTTTTTTTTTGTGTATAGCGATTTTTCATTTAGATCAAACCGCTCATGATTCACTGCAGGTAGATCGTCACAATCATTGCACTTCATTTAGGCGTTATGCGGCCTTTTCAAGCGCATATCCTATCAGTAGTTAGATTGTAATATGTACCCTTTATGCAGCTTCCCATTTCCTGGGTGGGGGCAGACTATAATGGACAAATCTGGTGACAGGTTTAAGTGCAGGAGGAAGACCGGAGTACCCGGAAAAAAACCTGCGGAAGCGAATATGGACTGAAAACCAAATGCACATACAGCGCCTGGACCTGGGATCGAACTCACGACAGTCCTATGGGCAGTTGGTGCAAGGGGAGGAAAGTAGCGCTGCGCTAACCCGCTCCCCCCGAACTATCACACGTGCGTAAGTGACTGCGCGTGTACATGTGCGTAGTTGCGCTATTTCCACGCAATCGCACACCCCAGCGTGTCAATACGTGCACCTAGAATAAAGTCAGATTGACGCGCGATGATGTGAACACAATCTGCACTTATGAAATCTACATTCATCTGGATGCATCTAAATTTGACGCTTCCGTGTGGAGAGCCCCATTGTGTTCTGCTCTCAAAGAGGAATGTAGTTGCCCAGTTAAAATGAGCTGGTGCCACAAGGATATTTAGTAAGCATTGACATACATTATAAACATATTTTGTATACACACCACAGGGTTCATTATGCCAAGGTACATAACTAAGTTTTACAAAATGTGTCCTCACATAAACCTGAATAGCATGTAGCTCCAATAGCTTCTAATCCCAACCCAGCATGCAGTAGCTACTAGATAATATTTTTGGACGTAATTTCCAGATTTTCATGTAGATAACATGTAAAGCAGATATACCAAATGTTTCAGAGCGCTTTCTGCTATATAGAGGGTGTCAACAAATTGGTAGAGGCCATTAATATTTTAATGTTAATTGTGTTAACTATCCAGCATTAAATGAAAAATGATACTCTCCAACTTTTAGAAGTTGGTCGGCTTCAGATTGTTTAGTTGCCCGAAAATCTTGACTAATAAATATTTATCCTTATCCTTGTGTGACCAACCTTAAAGGATCTCGTCCTTGGAGAAGCCGAGGGTGTAAATATCAACTGTTACTGTTTGGTGTTCATTAACATAACATAACATAACATTTATTTCTTCCACACATGCACATTACAGTAACTAACATATCAAAAATAGTACAGTAACCTGCTCTTAAGACATTATGGAAGAGGACTGGGAAATAATCATAAAGCCTGTCGAGTACCAGACTCCAAATTACTTAAAATAGAAAATAAACAAAATTGGAAAACATTCCATCCTCCCTTTCTACAATATTATCTTTCCAGATTACTACCAGTGAGCTGATTGGTTTCGCTGAGCAGAGAGGAATGGAAGTCAGAAAGATGTTCCGTGGTTTTGACAGCAGGAAAATCGACAGTGCCTCTGGTTATTTTGACGCCATCCTCAGCACAATGCTTTTGAATTTGATGAAACTTACCCTTCGTGTCAGTATCAATTTTGATTGAAAAAAGCAACACAAATTGATTTATGAAACTTTCCTTTTTTTAAATCTAGGCCTATATATTATCTTGCATTATTTTCTAAATAAAAGTTGTAATATCCAGAGATTTGGCAAATTATGTTGTTATATTATGTGACTTGTCGTTTCAAAAGAAGGCGTGTTTAAACCTATGTTTCTAATTTTGTGACACCTTTAACCATGTTATGCCATGACTTAAATTGAATGCTTTATATCAACCCATATCTTGTACACAGTGGACTAGTCGCATCATAATGTCCTTTCAAACAGTCACCAGTAAAGAGAAACAGTCATTGGTGTTATTGTTGTAGTAAAAAGAGAAACACGTAGGTTCCGACAAGCGCCGTCTTTGATGTGACAAGTCGCTTACATCGCAGTTTAGATGTTGTAATTGGTAGATGTTACTCGTAATTTGTGTATGATTCAACTGCGTATATACCTATATATATATACCTATCTTCATAACGGCACATCTCTTAACACAAGTAACCATGGTAACGGCATTTAATGTGTACATATTTCAATCATTTTTGCCAACAGGGTGACGATCTTCATAGATCATTAGGAATAAATGGTGGATACGTCAAGACTATGGACTTCAATCTTGAAAAACCTGATAGGACGTATTTAATTCAGGTAGGTTTCCTCCATTTGGGCATGATAAATGACACATGTATGTCTTTCTTTAGTCTTTATTTGATTAAAATTAATAATAAATATATACTTGTATAGTTATAATAATAAACGTTAACACAATGTATTAATTTAAAGCAATACTATAAAGTGTTATAAATGAAGCGCCCCTGTCACTCATGACTTGTGACTTTTTTTAGCTAATCATGCTAATTATGTTTGTTTTGGCTAAATATTAATACCCTTCAAATGACTTGGCTTAACTATGCATACTTTTTCTGTTATGACAATTTGTTGAATTAAATTCGGGATCCCGAATTTAATTCCATATGTATTAGTAACATAAATCATGTTCTTGCTTTTTATCTATTTTTTCAGTGCAAGACAATTTTTTTGACTAAATACACTTAAAAATGCTTTTAGATTGTCAAAGTCCTTCATTTTATGCTGTTTTTACCATCTCAGTTACCATAAACCCTTTTTGATCAAAACTTATAGTATTGCTTTAATAAAGGATATTAAAACGGATTCAAAATTGAGCAAAAACGCCAAATTTAGCAAT
This sequence comes from Ophiothrix spiculata, assembly GCA_000969725.1. Lineage (NCBI taxonomy): Eukaryota > Metazoa > Echinodermata > Ophiuroidea > Amphilepidida > Ophiotrichidae > Ophiothrix > Ophiothrix spiculata. The sequence continues at coordinate 11,361 of JXSR01S051814.1, forward strand.
GTTATATTTATATAATCATTTTAATGTCTTTAAAACAGATTGTAAACACTTGTATGAGAAGGGGAACAAAGACTATGGTCACAATACTTTGTACGAATAGTGTTTAGTCCATCTAGAATGACCATGCGACTCCCTTGCTGCTCACTTTGCTCGCTGCCAGTGATCGTAAACGGACTAAACACTGTTTGTAACTATTCGAAACAAAAATAATCATGAAGATCACCTAATGTTTATTTCATTTTGGTCACATTTGGGACCACTTTCTGAAGAATAGCCCATTTAATGTAACTATACTTAATGACAACAAAATCCATGGGCTTGGGTCAGTGTTGCGTGCATATCTCGTTTTATTGAACGTACGAACTATTATAAATAGTCAAAACCACCTCTCAGCCAAATTTCCTCTTGAAATTGGAAGATGATATGGGTGTAGGTTCTGTCTATATTGCTTAGAAAACATGGAAAACTTAAAATCGGTAGTCTCATTTCAAAATGGTGGTTCGGAAAAAACTGTTTAAGGAAAAGTTCCACAGCAAATATGTGAAAATACTGTTTTTCCGACTGATTTTTTCAAATTTTGCTCAGACAAGCAGAGCATAAGTACACATTCGTTACTGCACAAAATATTAGGTCCAGCTGGATCCCATCCCTTTTTACATAAAATTTAATACATTTAACTCCATCGTAAATATTAGCCAATTTATTGTTAACTCTATAATGCCTATAAAACATGCACTTTTAACTTAAATGGATAGTTTTATATAAACTCCCGTTTTGTTTTTCAGCAAGGCAAAGTTGCTTGTATGGCATTTCTTCGTGAACATTTGGATAGATATGAATTAGCTGCAAGAGAAAGCAATGTCAACGATACCCCTGATGGACAGATAGACAGGACAGACTTACATATCAAACTACTAACGTCAAAGCGAATATATTATTCCATTCAAAAGAAACCCAAGGAGGCTTCACAGAAACGCAAAGGCTCCATGAACGGCTCTGTAAAACAGAAACCACCCAGTGGGCGGTTTAGATTTGGTTCAATTTAGGTTTAGATTTTGTTTAGAAATGGTT
>JXSR01S051824.1:952-14088 GCA_000969725.1 Ophiothrix spiculata
ATTTCTAATACAGATTTATCGAGCTTTTGGATTGTTTCAAATTCCTGTTAGTGTAATATTCAGGTTCCAAATATCCAATAGAGGATACTATTACAGGTATCAGGTGGTACATATTGGCCAATCAGGAATAACTATTGGTAGCTATCTTCCACGAGCAGAATGTAACACAATGTGTGTACAATCGTATTATCGATCGTACGTACTAGATCGGTATCAGAGATGTGCTGTTGATAGTTTAACAAAAAGAGGGCAGTGCATTTAAAAACAATACGATACATTTAGCGTCTAGTCCTTGTGCAGAGAGTGTTGTTTTCAGAAAATCACTTTTGAAACAATGGCCTCCCGTTAACCCTCGTCTTCCTAGGGGGGCCACCCCCCCCCCCCCCCCTCCCCTAACGGATGATCGCCGGTTGCACCAAAACACAAAATGTTATATTATAATAGTACCAAACAATATAACTTTTGGGTCCCAAGAACAAAATCACAGGGAATGATAGTTTCCCCACCCCCCTTCTGGAAGACTGAGAGTTAAATATTGAGTCAATCCCCCAAGAAAATACAACATAGACCAATATTAGCCAAAACAGGTAATACCAATACCGATGGAAACTAAACCAATTATATCCCAAGACATCTTCTAAAAGTTTGTAAGACTTAAGAGTAAATCTATATAAGAACCACATGATCGACGGAAGAAGGGGGTCGGCAATTTTTGTTCATATTAGGCCTGTGACATCGCTATGACTCACTCTTCATCCCAGTGCACTAAAAAAAATCACAGTGTTTCTAGATATAAAATAAAGAGTAGTACAAAAATGCATAGTTTCATCCTTGTTTCCTCACCTTCAAAAACATGTTCTTGAGTATTTGAATTTGTTATTCATTATAACCTAGATATTTCGAGCTAATATTTTTATAACATGTTATAAACATAGTCACCTTTATTATAGCTGTAGATAAAATAGCAGTGTTTCTATATTTTGGAAAAAAAAACATGTTATATTTTTCAAAATCATATTTTAGGCCAAAATATGTCATTTTTGATGTTTTTGTTTCTCTTATGGTCAGTAGTTATTACATTTAAATTTTATTATGGTTGTAATATATAATGTTGGGCCCAATATAATCAAAAATAAAATCATTGGATTCTGGCTGGTTTATACTAGAAACACTTACAAACGTGTACCGTCCATTGAATATATATGTATACACTGTATACTTTAGGATACCCCTCCCCCCGGAAACCGCAAATGAACTTTTAGATTATGTAATTAGCCAGCTTGAGATCTCCTCTATCCATGCATACCAAATAAGCACAATTGCACAATGTAGTATTTAATTACAATACCCGAAAACATGCCCTATTAAAAATTTGGCACTGATTAAAAGTATATCACTCTTCCATGCAGATTCTTGCTTGTATTATGATAAATAAGGAAAACAACTGAAATGGTTGTTCTATTGCTTTAAAATGTCATAACTGCCTAAGGCATTGTTCAATTTGATGAAAAAATTAGGAAGGGTGCCACCTAAGGTGGTGTCAGGGAAAACCATCAAAGTTGGGGTGTAGGGGCGTGGTGAAGCACTGGATAGTCGTCATTTTGAAAAAAAAATATGTGCATGCTATGAGGTTGAAACTTGCAGGAGATGTTAGAATTAGCCATTTTGATCTTTATTAGCAAAAACTACAATAAAAACTGTTGTTTAAACTTTTATAGCAACACTTGGATGATTTTTGTGATTTTAGTTTCGTTGGATAGAGAAGGACCATACCTATCTATTCATTCTAGTGAAATCTTACCCTCACCTTAATATAGGCCATTCTTGGGTGACATGAAATTGGACATGGTATCATGCATATTTACATTGATTCACGTTTGTTACTTTGTTTGCATGTTTGTTTGTTTTGTTTTCAGGCCATCGTATCACACTTGATGCCTGATCGCTGATTGAATACTAGTAATACATGTGTGATGGATTTATTAGTATTATTTTTTTTATCCCTGCCTACTGGTAATAATTTAGCATCCTTATTAAACACGTTAATATAATATTGTGGACTGTAGTGTGTATTGTATATGTGTCCCGTCATATCGAAAGGTACTTTAAGGTCGGCAAAATCAAAATTGATTTTTTGGTTGCATCTGAAAGATGAGATTTTAAGCTTTAAAATGACACCTTGCTTTTGGTTATTAGATATTCGGTTGCGAAGCTACACCCATATTGGTAGAAGGCATCAAGCTGATTCGGAAAACTATAGTTCTGAGAAAATCGAGTTTAAAGTTTTGGTACTTAGTAAATCTTGAATGGAGAGGGGATTTAGCTCGGTTTTTAATACATTTTACTTATGTTTTGGATGTTGGAACCTGATTAATATGATAGAATACACTTCAATGATAACCTTTCTGATGAAATTAGAAATTCGACCTTGGACGTGATTTTTGACTATGCTTAGCTTCAATGGCCCCTATCTCGTAATTTACTATGCGACTATGAGACTGAGTGTCCCCCATAACCAGGCGTCCGGGTCTAATTGAACTACACGGAATAAATCGCAATCGATGATTTATTGATCGCACATGTATAAGTACGTTCCACACAATTTAATAGCAGGTAGGACATTTCAGCCACGAGGACGCTGTATTTCATTACACCGGTATTAAGGTACCTTTAGATATGACGGGGCACATATAAGATGAGCCTATATAATATTTATGAACAATTAACACGAATTTATTATTTTCTTCACAGTCATTAAAGTTGACCAACCAAACAATCCTATTGTGGAATTATTAACACCTACCGTAAACATTTCTCCGAATATGACCGACGTCAATGTAGTCCTTCGGATCTTAGATGATGACACTGTTACTGGTAATCGAAGTGTGAATGTCACACTTACCGACGCCACAAATAGTATTGTAGGCAAACCAAACACAACGATATTGAGAATTATTGAAGATGACTGTAAGCAAAATGTATTCTATCAAACAATCTAATCTTGACCAATTTAAAAAGAAAAAACAACAGTTACTAGACTTGACTCTAACATTGAACTCAAAGAACAATGTGAATTATACTTGCAAAACAAGCCTAATTCATAGTGTTCCACTACTAGGTCTCCATAATTTTTTAATCTCTAGAAAATATCATATGACACTATTTGAATTGAACAAAACTCATAATTTGAGCTTTATTTTGACATTTTTGTCCTTTATGGAAAGGTTGGATAAAGAGGTCACCATGGATGTCATTTAGGGCCAAGGTCATCTACACCTTGAAATTCGAAAGTATGACCTCGGGTCAACAAGATGAAAATTAACACTAAAATTTGACCTTGCAAAACCCATCACATTTTGTCATTATGTAACTTATGTAGACAATGTTGAGGCAAATCATGCCCCCAATTTGCACGAATATAACTCGTAACGAAGAAGAAGAAGAAGAAGAAGAAGAAGAAGAAGAAGTGGAAGAAGTGGAAAAAATGAGAAAAAGAAGAAGAATATAATAATGTGATGCAATAGTATAAAATTAATTTTATATATTGGATTTATTTAGCAAGTTTTGATTTTCGTCTTCAACATTACGAAGTCATGGAGAATACTCCCTATATCACAGTTACCATTTTGCGAAATGGTTGCATTCAATGTGAAGCGTCAGTAGGTAAGCGTTTTACATAAATGCAAAAAATAAATGAATTTTAATTGTTTGTAAGTTTAAATGTGTTTTCAAATTTGGGGGTGTAATGCTTATTTAATATTGAGTAATATGAGGGTTTCAATAATTTCTAGAATTCAATGTACTTTTTAAAAATTCATTTTTTATGTTGTTTTTTTATGATAATGTTCGCCGATTGTCCCAATAAGCACAAAAAAAAGGGGGGGGGGGGACTCCAGGCATCTAAACAACATTGAACAAAATATCATGATGGTCTGCAAGTTGCACAACATCAGTTTTGAAACTAAGAACAAGTGAAAGAAATGTTGGTTTTTTTTCAGATCTTGTAATAACATATTCGTCTGCTAGATCACGTAGAAATATGAGTACCAGACGCACCATTCTGTTCCGCCCAAATGTTGCAGCTGAGAGTATTGACATTGCAATCAATAATGACAACGAGGTCGAAGGTCAAGAAACCGTCACGATACAGTTGATGGATTTGTCGGGAAACACCGTACTGTCACAGAGTCAAGTCGCGATTATTGACGATGACATAGGTATGTTTTTATTCACCCTTTGTTTGCAAATGGTTTCTTAATTACAACGCCTTATATAAAATCGTACAAGAAAACTTGAAACGTATCAGGATTTAAAGAGATTAACGCAGTACTACCGATCCCTTAACCACAGATAATGACCATTTTGATGACAAATCCGCTATTTTTTTCTCATTAAGACATACACATTATATGTAAAAGCAACTGGCTCCAGGAAAAAAAATGATATAATTTCCCCGTAAAAAACCGTAGTTTTATTATGATATCTCAGAAGAAGCTTGGGTGACACGTTTTTATCCAAGTGTATCATTGAAAAATAACTTCTAGAGCTATAACAAATTAATATGGTAAAGAGGTCTGCATGTTTCAAATTCAAATTGCTCGCCAAGCTAATTTTATTAATAACAGCTCCTAAAAGACATAGTATCCTAAAATAATCAACAGAAAATACAATTTGGAATACAAGATCATTTCATAACACTGTTATCTTTTCATATAATATCATTTCCTTTTGATCCTATTTTATATTTGAACTTATTAGATTTATATTTAAAAAGCGCTTTATTTTACATGTAGCGATTTTTAAAACAGTTACTCAATACGTCAAACTGCGCTATTTGCTTCATTTTCATTGCATTTTTTTATAGCAAATATCATCAAAAACAGATCTGTACGTGATGCATTTGTTATGTGATTTTTCATGATACTAGAGTATCATGAAAAATATGTATGTTGATATGTTTACGCAAGTAGTAAGCCCGGGGATTTCGGAGGATTTGAGCTTTGACCACACAATGGCAGAACTTCCGGTTTGAGGCATGATGGGAAAAATTAAACCAAAATGGCCGACAAGGTCAAAACGCATGAGCACGCCCTCATGACAAAAATTCCCGTGTCAAACGATCCGCAGGATCAATTGGCACGAAATGGAATGTTTATCATGAGGGCGTGCTTCAAAATGGCCAACAAGGTCAAGGGTCAAATGGCAAAGGTCAAAGGTTATGAGGGCGTGCTTCAAATGGCCAACAAGTTTAAAACTCATGAGGGCGTGGTTCAAAATGGCTGACAAGGCCAAGGTCAAATGTAATGGGTCAAACGTCAAGGGTGATGGGTTCAAGCCTCAAGAAGGAGAGAGTAGGAAGAAGAAGAGAAGAAGGAGAAGGGGAAGAAGGAGGAGGAAGAAGAAAAGAACAGAAAAGGAGTAAAAAGAGCAAATAAAGAGTAAAAAAGAGCAAATAAAGAGTAAAAAGGAGCAAAATGAGTCAAAAAGAGCAGAAAAAGAGCAGAAAAGTAGCAAGGAGCAGACTATAAGGAGCCGGGAGAAAGCATTGAGGAGCATGGAGCAGAGCTTAGGGAGTATACTTTGAGGAATAATAAGTGGGATAAAAGGAGCAGGGAGCAAGCATTAAGGAGCAAGGAGCAGACTGTAAGGAGCAGGGAACAAACATTGAGGAGAAAACAGCAGAGTATAGGGAGCAAGGAGCAGGTAAAACAACATCGACGCATTTCAGTGCCGCATCGGCGTATTTCAACGCATTTTAGCACTGCATCGACACATTTCAGCGGCGCATCGTCGCATTTTAGCGCCGCATTGACGCATTTCAATCAATTTTAGCGCCGCAATCTCCTCAGCTTAATCAGCCTAAGCTAGCCTAAATTCTTAGTTATTGTCACTTATTTATTTCGTTGCCCCCAAGTAGCTCAATCAGTAGAGCGTTCGACTGTAGTTCGAAAGGTTCGTGGTTTGAATCCACGTTTGGGGATTTCCCTTTCTATTATCTTAAACGGTTGTAAATGTTTCGTGGCGCAATGGGGAGCGCGTCTGACTCCAGATCAGAAGGTTGCGTGTTCGAATCACGTTGGAGCCATTTTAAAGCACGTTTGAACCTTGACATTTAAACTTTGACCTTGTAGACCATTTTGACGCGATTTAACACTGCATCGATGCATTTTGACGCATTACAGCGCCGCATCGACGCAATAATCCGATTTTGTCCAAATAATAACCATCGGTGGTACCCCTGACCTTCCTGAGTCCGACATTAGTATTTGCATTGTTTACATACTTAAAACATTTTCTTGAGCAGAATTGAATTTTATAGTTGACACATCGCGGTTGACGCTGTTGCGTTATTTCTCAGTTAAAGTAATACATGTAGAACGCTACTAATACAAAAAGGAATATGAGGAATCACCCACCAAAATAGCGCCACACACATTACAGGCTTTATGCATAAACAACGAACATCAAATTTAATAGATAGACTGTAACTATTGTTAAAAACCCGCTAATTGGTTAATTGGCAATTGGTGCTAATGACTTTCTAGCTCTGTGAGAGAAAAGCTGTGGCTCCCTGGATTAATTAACGTACTGAGAGAGGAACAGGTTCCTGTTTGATTAGTAATTGGCGCTAATTACTTTCTCTATTATCCACGTATGCAGTAAGTATAAGCTTACATATTGAGATTTTCAACTTTCAATATATCTATCTAATCACCTCTGGCCGTAGGCCTTTCGACTACATCCCCCATATCGTGTCTGTTCTTAATGTGTTTTTTATTATTATTTTGTATGTATGATATGGAAAATAAATTGATATATATATTTATATTTGATCTATATTTGTTCTCCAAAATTTGACTCTACGCCCCTACGCCAAAATACCTCGTAATCTATTATTCAATTTACCCAAAATTTACTAATTTAGTAAAACAACATACCTAAAAGTTCACAGAAACTGCATATTTCGCCCCAAATATATATCATGTCTGGCTTATTTTTACCATGAAAAATACAAAAAACTAGCAAAACGTAAATAGTTTTATTAAAAGGACCCTCAAAATGGTCGAAAACGAGATAAACTACCCCAAATTATGTTACTCGATATTTCATTCAAAACTTTCGTCTTTGCAACCCAAAATAATCAAATACACACAAAAACACAAATTTATACCCTATTTTACACAAATTATACTCAATTCAATTTTTATTCATACTAAAATTTCCCGCCCAAACGCAATTTTGATTTTTTTTTTTTTTCAAATTTGAATTTTCCCCCTTAACCGCCATTTTGATTTTTTTTTTTTTTTTTTCAAATTTGAATTTTCCCCCTTAACCGCCATTTTGATTTTTTTTTTTTTTCAAATTTGAATTTTCCCGTCATCTGCCACTTTGAATTTTCCCATCATGCCTCAAACCTCCAAAATCCCCCGGCTTACTACTAATGTATGATATGAATTACTCCGATTTATTTTGTAGTTATAAGTGATTACTTTGAACGTTGTAAAGTTGTTATAACCCATTTTATATCAGAAATTGCAGTTTCGAACACTTCGAATCTATTCATAGCTGTCATTTGGGATTGGAATTTACATTTTTGATTAAATAAAATAAAAACCTAATTTGTGAACAAACGTTGCTCTTGTAACTCTCAATCCAATTTCCAACTCTTATATTTTAATCATTTTGTAGCTTTAACCCTCGTCTTCCTAAGGGGGGTGGGGTGGTGGGGGTTGTGGTTACTACCTAGTGATTAACCCCCCACCCCACCCCCTTAACGGATGATCGCCGATTGCACCAAAACGCAAAATGAAGCGACCCCGAGCATGTGGGAAATTGCAGGCGGTGGCGGACACGATAAATATTTGTCTATTTATTAATTCAATTCTTTGATTATGTATGGTGCAAAATAATGTCATGCAATCCAGATTTTTAATTGGGGTTGGGTAAATATCAAGCTTATATGTTTTGTGCAATCGTGTTGAAAATAAAAATTAAATTCTTTGCTTTTATTATGGTGCAAAATAATGTCATGCAATCCAGATTTTCATGTTTTGTGTGTTTTAAATATAGTATTTTATATATGTGCAATACGTTTGACTCGTATTTTAATTCTGTAATATTATCATATTTAATTGTTTCTAGATGTTTATATATATGTTAAACCATTTTATTGTGTAAATTTTGTAATCACGTGTAATTTGGCCTTCGGGCCACGATGTTGTGAACTTAATAAATACAAATACAAATACAAATACAAAATAGCATCCACTAGATTTAGGGACGAGGGGTTTCTAAAACGCAAATTTAGGGTGCGATTTACGTGTTTTTCTATTGGGTCACGTATTGAAGAAAACAATTCCAAAGATCATATTTTTACCTTTCCTCAAAAAAAATAGAAAAGTGTTTTTATAGTATTCAACATAATTATGTAATTCCAAATCCGCTGGAGTTTAAGCGTGAACCCCACTTTTTATATATGTTATCATATTTTTTACCGATTACGAAAATAATTTTAGTGATCATCCCGGAAGTGGTGTTTTTCCACGAATCCCAACGGCTTCACGCCAGAGACGGTATAGGAAATGACGTCACCGGGGATCGGCTACCTACAATACCTTATACCGTCCGGCAACTTGTAACAGTTGCCACGACCATCCTCCACTGGGTTATTGTTTTTACATCTTTTGCAGTAATTTTGACGGGAAAAAATATGGGGTACCAACTATAAAGGTGTGGTTATGGTAGGCCGTCAAAGTCGGCGAGTAGGGGTGGTTGCCACCTCGGAATATTTTAAATCACCATTTTGAAAATATCTGCATGCTTTTGACTTGAAACTTACAGAACATGTTAGAATTGTTAATTCCGTCAGTTATTTGCAAACACCTGACGAAAAAGGTCATTTAGAACTTTGTAACGATTTTTTTGAAAATGTGGCCATTTTTGCCAAAAGTCGATTTTTTTTTTTCGGTATGGAAATCATACTTTGTGACGTCATAACGCCTCGACCAATTATCATGATCTTGGTATCAATGGAAAGAGGACACCCTATCCTATACTATAGTATCAAACAATATAACTTTGGGAGTCACAAGTTCAAAATCACAGGGGAGGGTAACCCCCCCCCCCCCCCCCAGAAAGACGTGTTACAGAAAAGGGCTTCGGAAGACGAGGGTTAACGCTAATGTGATTATAAAATCAGGATACTAACACAATTAGGGCTTAAATGATATTGTGGTTACCCTTAATTAGTCTGGCACTTTAGAGGGCTTCCCGTGCATCCCAATAACTAAATTCTAACAAGATTTTTAACATCCCTATGATGTTAACTTAATGAGTTTAGATGTTGCCATTGAAAAAAATGTCCTACGGGGTCTATTTAGCATATTTCCAATTTTCATTATAAACAGCCTTTAAACTGCCTGATATCATAAATAATCTACAAGAAATAACAATTTAAGTAACAAAAAGATAATTTGCCCCCTTATTATATTGTTAGCATGTATCAAAATTGTGTTTTTATGCGCAAAAATGGGTTGGAGGCATTTCAAAAAAGTATCAAAAAATGTTCTAAAAACTTGATCGAAAATGGCTTTGAGGGTAAAAGCAATAGTGATTCTCTCCAACTGAGGGTGTAAGGATGTTTCAAATCCAATACGAAGCCTGTACTTGGATTCAAAATGGCCGCCAAAATACGTTGAATGTTGCAAAATAGGGTTACAGGCACTTGCAACTGGTTTCAAAAACACAATATGTTGAACATAATTATTGAAAAATGGCTCTGCAAGTAAGGGTGATATCATGTTTCACATTCATTGTTGAGCAAGTACTAAGATCCAAAGTGGCCGCCAAAATATCATATTATGCTCAAAATGGGTTTAAGTAACTTTTAAACCATATCAATCACAACAAATGATACAATTAAACTGATAACTATTAGGGTGTTAATATGAATATTTCTACTCAAATAAGGCGTCAGAGCACAACCTGGCCGCAGCCTTAATCTTCCAAGATGGCAACCATAGGTTTGATATTTCACTTCAAGATTATTGTAAAATATACGGTTACCAAAAAATAAGTTCACCCCTTGGATGACTAAACTTTGTTAAGACAGAAGTCGTTATGTTCGCTGTATTTTTTCTGCATAAAACGCGTTTTCGTTTAGGGAAACAATTCTGTATACAACACACTCTATCATTTGATGAAAGGTAATGACGCTTTTGAGCAAGACACATTTGTTTCAAAATCATTCAAAAACAGCCGAAAAAAAGTTGCATCTAACTTCTTTTAGCCTTCTTGTGGCCGGCAACAAGAATATTGACTTTGGCATTTATTGCATTAACTTGACTATGCTGCCAAAGTACACTATTTTGCATGGTTTCAATATCATGCATGATAATGTGACACCAAATTCTGTCACGCATCTGTCATGGAAACAGCATTGCTTGAAAGTGACAGTTAATGTGAGAGGAAGTGCATGAGAGAGAATCTGTGGAATGAAATCATGGATACTCTAAACCTTGAGATGATCATGCAAAACTCAGGAGCAAACAAACATGATTTTCCCAATAAGACAGTATTAGCAGAGATCTTACTGCATATTTTTACCAAGGCATGGAACTTGAACGACCAAGGGTAACAAAAATGGTAACGGATTGCAAAGCTTAACACTTTTACACGATATCACCAATGATCACTGCACTGTTAACCTGTGCTTTGTTTTCATGTTGAAAATATGGATTTTGATCAATGACTCGTTGCCTAAGTTTCTTCTGGTGTATAAAAATGCCATATGGTCCAAATTTCAAATAAATTCGTAAAATTTGTTCAATGTTAAACACAAAATCGCTTTACCACTTGTTGAGAAGAACGGTGGACACAGCACTTTTAATCCGACAATGTCTTCATTTAAGTCATGGCAATTCATTTAAAAATGAGAAGGGGTCCAAATCATTTTTTATCTGTGGAACATGCACTGACTTAAAATAGAGTGCAACAAAATAAGTAAACATGAAAGCATGTTGGGATTTCACAAAATACGCAAGTGCAACTTTTTTTTCGCCGGTTTTGAAAAACTGATTTTTAAACAAATGAGTGTTGTTAGAAGACGACAAATGTTTTCATCAAATCGTGACATGTGTTGCACAAGTGTTTCTAAAAATAGAAACCCATTTTATGCAAAAGAAAAGTATTCAAAATTGAGAGTTCTATCATGACAAAGGCTGGTCATCAATGGGGGGAACTTATTTTTTGGTGACCGTTTATTCATTAAATGTTTTGAAATTATTAAAAGGTGCATTTTCAAGCCTACGGTCGCCATCTTGGAAAATCTATGCTGTAGCCAGGTTGTGACCGGCCGCACAAAGTTGTGGCCTAATTGTGCTCCAACGCCTAAGGGTGTTAGCTTGTTCTACATCAAATGTTGACCCTGTAATGAGATCCGCAATGGCCGATGAAATACGATGTTTAGGCAAAAAGGTGGGTTAGTATTACTTTGAAATGGTGTTCTAATCACCAAATGAACAAAATAATGGCTTTGGTAAATAACTTTGATGGTAACAATAGGAACATTTATTCCTATATTATGTTTGCATGTTTAAAATCTATGATGGAGCCGGTGTAATGAAATTGAGTGTCCCCCATAACCAGGAGTCCGGGTCTAATTGAACTACACGATATAAGTCGCAATCGATGATTTATTGATTGCAATCGTGCTAATAACCCCATTTAAGTAGAAATACCTTTATACCTGCAAAGCCATTTTGAACATTTTTTTTATATTGTTTCAAAGTCACTTCAATAAAACTTTGAATCTCTGTACAGACTGCATATTGAATGAAATATGCTAACACCCTTATTTGGGAGACATGATATTCTTGTTACCCTCAAAGCCATTTTCCATCAATTATTTTGAACATTGTAAAAGTCACTTTAACCCATTCTGTGCCTAAAGTCGTATTTTGGTAGCCATTTTGGATCTTAGAACAAGCTCCGTTATGAAACTTTTAAAATGCCAACGCCCTCTTTTTGGAAGAAGTAACCATATTAATACCCTCTAAGGCACCGGAGCACAATTAGGCCACAACTTTGTGCGGCCGGCCACAACCTGGCCACAGCCTAAATTTTCCAAGATGGCGACCACAGGCTTGATTTTGCACCTCTAAATAATATCAAAACATGTAATTAATATTTTACAATAATTTTGAGGTGAACAAATAAACGTATGGTCGCCATTTTGGAAAATTAAGGTTGTGGCCGGCCTCACAAAGTTGTGGCCTAATTGTGCTCCGACGCCTAAGCCATTTTCCATAAATTATATTGAAAATTTGGTATTTTTGATACCGTTTAAAAGCCACTGTCACCTATTTTTGTGCCTAAAATTGTATTATTCTGTGAATAAGTTATGAATTTATACATTTTGTTATGGATTTTGGCCATTTTGAATTCGGAAGATCCATATAAACTTCTTTCAAACCAATTTCCCAATCATAACATTTGACCTTATTTCAAAAACAGATGTATGCCAAAACGTATTCTGCTCCAACGGAGGTCAGTGTATGCCTGATCAAAGTGCCACAGTTGGTGTCTGTGTGTAAGTGTGATTTCCATTTTAGATATCATTTCATTTTTTTAAAACTAATATCATCTGATCATCAGTAGAAACACCACATAGTTAGAAGTAAAGTTGTGCAATCTCTTTCTCGGGATCCTTTATTATTTGACTATTATAAAATGTATTATTCTTATAGCTAGTTTTGAGGAAAAGATAGATAGCAATGTAGTATTTTGATTTATAACATCTCTGGGGATGAAGTTGTAGGGAAAGTAGTATTCAAACAGGACGCTTTTGACTTTCGAATGAATTAACATGATTATTCATGAATGTTTATGAGGAATACTAAAATAATAACTACTGCTGACTATACGTCGGGGAAGTAGTGACGTCATAATTTATGTTAATCACCCAACACGTGCGTTTTGGACCCAAACAAACGGTATGATCATTTTTGCCACACGTTAAGTCTATGGGGGAAAGTCCGACTCCGATTTTACACCATAACGTTCGTGTAAAACAAAAATAAGGGAAAACATGCCGGCCTATTATGTTGAAGGTTGTGATTACAAGCCAGGACGCAGTG
>JXSR01S051835.1:0-18120 GCA_000969725.1 Ophiothrix spiculata
TCATTATTATGTCTACTTTTGCAATTGATCTTAAACAACCGCTTGATCACCAGGCTAATCGGGATGAATCGGCTGATGGCGCTACGCTGGAATCTATGCTCTTCAGAGGCTAATCGGGTTGTACTCGGGACGAAAATATGTGCCATATACTGGCACTTCCCGGTATGCATTAAAAAGCAATATGTGTAAAATGTGTTATATTTCAAATTCATCATGTCATAATGAAGGGCATGCGGCTTTAATCACCATAAATGGATTTCATGAATAATTTTATCAACATTTGCCTTGAATTTTATATTTCATCCATAATGCAAAAGACGCCTATATTTTTCGTCAGACCAATTCTGAAAATGAGTGATTTAGTGGTGTTGAACATCATTTTGATACATCCACCAGATGGTAAATTAATGAATTCTGCTCTCAGATGGATATGCAAAATCTCGCATGTTAAGACCATTAATAAACAAACCCTGAAATAAAAATGGAATGTGGAGGTTATTTCGGATTTTTAATGTAATGCGTAATGCAATATTATGCTAATAGTTGCTTAAATGTGAGCAGTGTATGATAGGCTATGGACTAGTCTATATAAAATTGCACTATTATTTACTGTTTCAATATAATTCATCATTCCAAGTTAAAAGACTTTCAACGAATTTACTAATTATGGTTTCATTCCGTTGTTACACTGATCAGTTTGATATACTTTACAGATGGCTCGGTTAATAAGCAGTAATAAAGAATTTCCTATGAATAACATTGTGAAATATCAAAGAGGAAATCGCACGGGGCTGATTTATGATTTACCAATTTTATATAAGACTAGTTACCTATACCAGCTAAGAAAGAATTCAAAACAAATATTAAATAATTATAATTGTGAGGGTTCAGCGATACTAAAAAGCGATTAAATCTAAGTTAAACTTAAATGTCCGTCGTTAAATTTGAAAGCTTGAATTAAAGGAGCTTGGTCCGATTTTTCAAAATTTAGTTTTCAATGTCCTTTGAAAGTTACTTACTTCAAAGAGGTCTAATTTTCAAATTTCAGCTGAATCGGTCAAACCTTTTGATTTTATGTGCAGGTTTCACTGTGTAAATTAGTTATGGTTGATACAAATAGGCCTAGACATATTTTCATATGTATTTGCAAAACGGAACACAAGTCAGCCATGAAGTTTCACATAGGTTATGAGAAATTTATTGAGCAATATTTTGGTACCAAATTTCAAAAAAGTTTGAAAAAATTAAATAATCGGACCATGCTCCTTTTACCCCATTGTATGTTACTTATCTTTACCAATTAAAACTGTAGAAACAATAGTGCAAAGGGCGGGGAAGGATTAGAATCGGATTTTGTTTTTACTATGTTTATACTTTCTTTGACATCTTTGTAGAATTTCATTAGAAAGATTCACGTTTGGACTTATTCGTAAAGGGAGAAACTTAATCTTTCTGTTTTAAATAAAAAAGAATTCAATGATGTAACCAGTTTATCTTCATCAGACCGAAATTATTGATAGGTTTTCTTTAAAGTAAGAAACTATCAGTTGAAATTGTTTCATGGTTATATTTCTATGATAATGTATAATTAACTTCTTGTATTTTTTTTTCTGTTGAGCATTTCTCTCATTGTAGAAGGAAACAGAAATCAAATTTTAGCATAAGCAATTAGTTAATAAATGATTATATATTTAAAAAAACATGCACTTTAATTTAACAATAAAATCTGTGTATGTATATTTGTAATGTAGTTTCAATACATTTTTTCATGTAGTTTCAAATAAAAAAAAACACAAAACAAATGACTTAAAAAATGCTGGTATAGTTGCTCAGTGCAGATGTTTATATGCAAATATGAAATAAATGAGCAAATTAAACATTGTGAATTGAATTTTTACAAACGAAAAAGGCTGGTAATTGACATTTATAAATGTTTAAACTCTCGCTAAATGAAAAATATGTACAGTGCTTAATGGTTTTGTTTTATTTACCCAGTAAAAAACAAATTTATTTTCGTGCTATTTATCTATAAGCAACTAACAAAAAACAATTTATATGGAAACAGTCGGCAATTAGCTGACCTTGATACTGTCTACGAACCTGAGGAAAAAATAAAGAGACAAAGGGAAAAATGATTAAGAATCATTGGCAATCATTTCGCTCCAATGGCTTGATGAACACGTCATTGATTTTGTGCTTGACGTCAATTAATAACACGGTATTCTGATTTCATTGTAATGGGTTTAATTATTGAGAGAAAATCTAGACAAACATTGTTCTTGGGAAATGGAATATACCAGGTGTCCCAAAAATGGTTACATGAAGAAAACTGATCGTGTGCAAACACTAATGTAGTCGAAGAAATGACACTTTGGACATATCGTACTACAGCCCTCTTCTAGATAATCATATTTTTTTTTATATCACAGTAATGTTATTTTTGAGTTATCAAGAAAGAAAGCATGATAGATACCTATGTCAGAAACGCATGTATTCAAAATGCTTTAAAATGTTCTCCGATTTCAGAGGTTGCTCCAACACTTGATTCAGAGTTAAGAGTGAATGAATTCATTTACGGTATAGTAAAGAAATTCATACACCGTGAATGAATTCATATAAAGGAACTACGACCTTTTCCGAACTGGTATTAAGCTGTTGTCTTAACATGTGTATTCGAATGTTCGACTTAGACCTCATAATCAAATAATGTGGTGAAAACTTCGTCAAATTAATGTCACACACTTACCTGCACCGTTTTCTATGTTTCTCTCGACGCTGTTTAGGGACATAATCAATATAGACCCAATCAACTCACCTGAGCCGAGCAAGGAGCCGAGCTACTTTATCCGACCCAGTTCATTTTTTGAAGCGAGTATTGATTATTATAATTAGGTCATTAAGTACCAATCGGTATTATTACCCATTATATTACTTGACTTTTGTCAACTAACGACGAGCAACTATTTAACTTCAAGGCTCGGGCGGTCTGAGCAATCGCTCGTGTCTAGATTGAGTATGCCCCTTACTATACATTGTAAGCGGGTTGTTGAAGTATTTTTTCCCCTTTTTTCCCTTTCTAATTTTGAATTTGTTGTAAGTCTGAGACTACTTTTAAAAGACTGACGCAATTCATATATCAAATATTATTATTTATTTTAATTACATCCAACTGCATATAGATTATCCTTCATGTTGATGCAAAGTATACATAACCCATTTATATTACTCCTACGGGAAACCACATCCGTCATTTTGATATTTACTTTAATTTACAAGCGTACTACTTAATGGATGTAAACCATACACTAGCGATAATTGGGGACTGTCCCACCTCAGAAGTACGAAAACCAATACTTTAAAATCTCGATCATAAATATAGTGCCCCTTTTCCCAGTTGCCATTTTGTGCCATAATTTTATATGATTTAAAAGATATGAAATTGATTTCCTGTGTCTGATATATAACGAATGTAACTTTCATTTTAACATCTGATTAGTGATGTAGACCTGTTGGTATTGTGATAAGAAACACGTTTATGTGCAAAACATGAGGTGCTCTATATCGAGATTTTAAAGTAATTTCCATAAAAGCTTTACTTAAATTAGCCTTTTTACACGATAACGCCATTTGATAACAAGCGTTTCCTCTTTTTTCTTAGGAGGGGGGAATATTGCCCCTACCCCTCCACCACCACACCCATAGTATGTTGAACAAGTTGAACATATTTAAAAATTACTGAAGTGAAACTATTTATGGCATTAATTACAAAACATTTTTTTTTTAGGTTTAGGGATAGCAATTATTTACAGACATAATATTAAGTCCTTACTTTCAATCGTGAGCAGTTTCATTTATTTATTTAGAGTATATGAAAACAGTTTGGATGCACTGCGGGGATTTCAGTTAATAATGTAATAAACACTAATTAGAAATTTAAAAATACGATTACTAAATCATGAATACAAAGTACTATAAACACCCAACGGAGAAACAACATTCAAACATCACCCTCACCCTTCCATATAACGCATATATCATTAGGCTAACATGAAATCATGACAGAAATACAAGATTACGTAAAAACAGTGTTCATCGGATATAATAATCGGTTCGCGAGCAAATCAAATTGATAATTGAGTCGACCTTGTCCAAAAGAAATGAGTTGAAAGTCGAAAAAATTCACACAACTTAATTTATCAGATATTTCATTTTCTATCTGGAGGGGAAAATGAAGCCGCAGTTCATGGAATAGCAGTTTGAATTGCATGATTGAATTGCATGATTATAATCAGGTAAAATTAATTGATGAATTAAACAAAATAGACTTTAGTTAAAGAGAAAATGATTAGAAAGTTTTGTACAAGAAATATTGTCAACCATGAATACAAGTACTATAAACACCCAATGGAGAAACATCATTCAAACATCACCCTCACCCTTCCATATAACGCATATAACATTAAAATCATGACAGAAATACAAGATTACGTAAAAACGGTGTTCATCGGATATAATAATCGATTCGGGAGCAAATCAAATTCATAATTGAGTCGACTTTGTCCCAAATGAATGAGATGAAAGTCGAAAAAATTTCACAACTTAATTTATCAGATATTTAATTTTCTATCCGGAGGGGGAAAATGAGCCAGTTCATGGAATAGCAGTTTGAATTGCATGATTATAATCAGGTACAATAAATTGATCAATTAAACAAAAATAGACTTTAGTTAAAGAGAAAATAATTAGAAAGTTTTGTGCAAGAAATATTGTCAACCATTTTTGACATCATCCCCCTTTTTTCTTTTAAGTTATATTCATTTCCGCACATTTTACAAGAACAGGTCTCATTTAATCTTTGAGCAATCCCTTTCATAATGGTGAAAATGTGTCAAATTACATTTTTATTCAACAGAGTAGCCTTACCCTGCTAACTTCAAAATAGAAATATATTCTTCATGCAAATTGATTCAACACTCATAACACTAATGATGCGTTCATCATTTGAAGCTAGTTATTTGAAGTACACTTTACGCTTCGATTCTAAGATTAATTATTAACGAAAAGGTGCTGAAGAAAAGACAAGGTGGTGTACTTGAACTCGGTAAATTTAATCCGAAATACTCACTTTATAAGTCATAAGTGTTACAAAGATCATAAAGTAATACGCAATATAAAGAAACATGAGGAAAACTTTAATACGTTTATCACATACTACCCATTTGCAACAATTCACGGAAGAATTGATGGCAACAATTTTATTCATTTATTATCCCATACATATATCGGATATGACAAAAGTACAGTTTCTTGTATGTCATATCTTATATATTTAATTATGTTGAACTTAAAAAGCGATCATCTAAATTTATTTCTATATAACTCTGAGACTTTGTACACACACAAACATTCGTGGAAGAAATGAGGGCAAACTGTATTAGTCATTTTTATTTATTATTATTAACCCCGTACATAAAAATTATATCGAAGTGAAGGATGACATCTTAAATATGATTTATTATAATCAGAGAGGCGTGTTTCTTGTTTTATTGGATCTGAGTGCCGCCTTCGACAATATTAATCATGACATTTTGTTTGCCAGAATAGAAAACGATTTTACAGACAGATCAACTCGTGTTTAATCCGAAATACTTTTTTGAGTCATGAATGTTACAAAGATCATCAAGCAATACGAATCGTTGTATAATTTAAAGGAAAATGAAGAAAAAATCTAATGCTTTTATCATATACTACACCCACCAATTTGCAACAATTAACGCAAGAATTAATGGCAAAAATTATATTCATTTATTATCCCATACCTAATTCATATGTCGGATAAGAAAAAAACTTCATTATATTTTTATATTTATTTTGAACTTAAAAAGCGATCATCTAAATCTATTTCTTTTATAACTCTAACACCTGTTACACATACCAAATTGCAAACATTCGTGGAAGAAATGAGGGCAAACAATATTAGTCATTTTCATTTATTAACGCCGTACATAAATATGATATCAAATAATGCCAAAAATACAGATTTTTATGTCATATCTCAGGTGAAACAGTTGTTTTAAGGTGATTTCTTTTATATATTTTATATTGAACTTTGAAAAGCAATCCCATTAATCTATTTATTTACCCCAAGATTGAAAACAGCCTTAGGAAGTATAACATCTGAATACACTAATGATCTCTAGTTTATTGTGTGACTTCTTTCAAAGACCCTTGTGACAAAACTCTAGAACCATGTTTATCTATATTTATCTAAAAAAATAAAACACCCTAGCTGTTTTATTTGTTATAAAGTAGACGATGTCTCAGAAGGGCTTAGATAAAATCTTTATATCAATACTTGTTTATGCACAAAAGAATATTACGACTTGAAACCTGTAGGGATAGGTTTCTCAAATAGTCCCGTAAGCCGAAGCAAATGTTAACGTGTAAATACATGCTATGAATTATTAAATGACTTTGAATAATTGAATAGTGACAGTTTAAACTATATAGGATCAGCTCGAGTTGTAATTAAAACATCTAATAAAAAGATCATTGGTTAATTAATCTTCTACCAAACTTACCAACTTCAGTCAGTTCTTTAAAAACTGTTAAACGTGTAAAACCTTACCAATCATTTTTGCGATAAATGTGATCAGAATTTCATGATGTTAATGATGTGAAACAATACGGTTTTAGTCGTTTTAAAACAATATTGTTTTTACAAAATAATGACTCAAAATGATTTCCGAAAAGTAAGTTATTCTAAATTTTACCTAAGCAAATTAAAGTTTGTTTTCAAAATATGTTTGGGCAGAATAGCTCTTATAATATTTTTCAAAATTATGCATTCTGATCAAAAACTGAAATTGCCATCATGGGTTTTTATTTTATTTTAATATGCAGGATTTTATATCACCAGATCAGCAGTATCGGAGTTTGATTCAAATTGCGTTCGCATCAATCTTCATCAAACTGCATGCTATTCATGACCAGTAATTAGTGCGTAAGGCTTGGCGTCGAAAGACATGTACTCGCCTAAGGGACATTCACTCGCGATATTCGCTCTGTTTTTTATTTTTTTCTCAAATGAAGGGAAAATACTGCTGACTATTCTTAAATTCAATAAGCAATAAATAAATCGATGTTTCCTTCGATTTAACCAATATCCAAGCATTGTAAGTGTCTTTTTCTCTTAATTTGAGCGAACGAATGTTTCTTGAGCGAAATGCAAATTTTAATATATTATCCGTAAGAAATATCAAAATCAAATTCAACATAATTAAGAAAAAGTAAAATATAATATTAACATTGATTTTTACTATCAACGAATACTCTCTAGATCCCAATTAACCGGTCATGACTGTTAGGCAAATAAAATGATCGAATATCATCAACACAGCTACATTTAATGAAACCTAGGAAGCGTTATGTTACAATTAAATGCGTGTAGACCCATTATTGGCGAATTACTTCAAATACCTCCCACTCGTTGTAGAAGACGTACGCGCTACTTTGTCTCGAAAGAGAGTAAACAATGATGTGTATTCAAACATCCGGTACATTATTCAGAAACGAAGATAAACTTCCAAGAAACCAAACAAATACATAAAGTATGTACGTTTACTCCCTGAGATTTTTTTGGGTGCAACGTACGACTGAATCCAGCAGAAGAAATGACAAATAGGCATAAACTCTAGGCAATTGTCAAACACAGCAGCGATGGAAGTAAATATTTAAGCAAGTGTTCCAAATCATGAATAGAGATGACTTAGCAAACGAATATTGGTCTCGATTATGAATAAAACATTTGTTTGTTGCTTTACAGCCTTTAAGTTGCATAAGTTGATACCATGTCATTAATGACAATGTTATTAGGGCATAGAACCTGCCGTCAGATAAACATTTCTGCGGTTGATAGACTTTCTAATTGTCTAATTTCGCAATGTTTCCGTCGCGCGTCATTGTAGCCTGAAGATTAAATATCATTTATCGTCAGTTTGTTACGTTTTAGCTTTATTTAATGGCCTTTTTAGCACACTTGTAGTTAAAAATAACTTAACTCGATTACCCACATCCAAGCGAGACAAAATTTAACAAATTAAGTTAACTTAAAGGTTAAGTATAGTATAAAATTGACTCCTACGATCATTTTTAAATGATCGTAGGAGTCAATTTTATAATATACTATTAAAATACTCTCATAAAATCAATGTTGATGTCCATAAAAAGATGTTGTAATCTTGAAATTGTTGTATTCTAAAAATACAATGCTTGTAGACTCTTTACCATATTTTTAGGTATCTCTACACCTGTTGCATAAGACGCACTGCTTTATCTTATATGAGAGATAAAACGAGCCCACTATATTATCTTGAAAACGTCAAAGCACCACAAATAACCTGCATGTATTATAACGGTATATCTCAGTTATATCTTCGCATGTGTTCTGCAGCAAGTATGAAGGTTTTTGATCTGAAAAATGGCAGAATTACAACCTTTACATGTATTTCATTTGTAGTGCAACGTTAACGCTCTTTCGAGTTATAATGTAAACGAACACAAATATCAAGTAATGAATGCGCGACTCATTGTACCTATTTCATACCATCTACACACAGTCATCAAAAGTATTACAACACAACGTACATCTTTGTGTTTGCGAGTATAGTTGTTCATAGTTAAGTTTTTATTTTTTCTTTAGCCGAGAAATGCTATCCATATTTCTGGTGCCATGCATTGAAAAAGTCTCCTTAAATAATTTTGCTCCAAAAACAGTTTTTGTTGCTGTCAAAATGGCAACATTACGAGAGCTAATGAATAACGGCCATATATATTTTGTAGCCCTGGGGCACATTAGATAACTCATTTGTCATGTAGTTATACGTTTCAGTTGTTGCTGCCAAATGATTTCCAGAATTTGTATACGTCCTAGTAATGTCAATGAATCGCGTATGAGCAGCCATCCCTGAAAGAATTCACATAAGGAAGACCGTCAATTTATTTTTTTTTTGCATAAACACACTCTTTCAATTTAACCCATGAGCACATTTGGTCGTTCAGTAGTGCCAGGACAGTGAAGTGAACAACCCGTGTATAATTATTCTCTGGGAAATATTTTAGATTTTTAAAATATAGATTAGACCTAGTAAAACTAACATCTAGCTTGGAAACAGGCAGCGAAGAGTTAGGATGTGGATCAGAGTGAAAAACTGGACAGGGACCTTGAGTTGGCACCATATTATTTTCATTGAGGAGTATGGGTTCAATTTGGGTTTGGATAACTGAAGAATGGGTGTTCCAAGAGTTCAAAATCAAACTTACGACCCTTATAATCTTTCTCTTATGATAAAACATGGCGTAAATGTTACGGATAAAGCTGTTTTGATATGTTTTGAATCGAAACACTTATAATACTTGAGGGAATCATCGATAACATCCGATATATCGACATTCTCTGCAAAACACTGTAAAATATTTTAAAAACATGTCTACGTTGCGTTTATAACTGTTCATTGTTCTTGAAGACAGTGTCACCCTCTACACTGCACACCAGTTTTTGTTTACAATTTCCTCTTCCAAGGAGTAAACAGCATCAATCCGAATGCACTTGCGCATTATGCAAATCCAATAGGAAATCTGTTGGATGACATTAACAGACGGCTACTTAATGCCAGGCATCAATCCGAATGCACTTGGGCATCATGCAAATCTAGTAGAAAACCTATTAAGGGACGGTTACTTAATGGCAGACCTTTCATGACACAGAAACTGTTTACATTTATCAACGACTTCAAGGCAGATATCAGGTCTCAGAGACTGTTAACTGTATATTGCACGTTAGATGCGAGCAGCCGCCATCAGTAAATTGCATGGCTACCCCACTAGTTGTTCAAATAAGTGTAAATCAATCGCATTATAATAAGAACGAAACATGAAAATAACTTCTTAAAGATATCATTACAACCTGCCTGACCATTTTTTAACACAACGCTGAGCAAATGCTATTTGAATTATGCGCCAAAATTGCAATTCGCCGATGCAATACTTTTGACAAGTGTTTGTATTTATATGCATAATATGACGAAAATACAAATTGAACCATTCAGTAAAATTTGAACTGTAATTGGGTTGATGCTATTGCGTAGGATAACTTACGCTTATCTCACTTTACTTATCATGATGTATTATTTACTGTACGTCTTTCAAGCGACTGATGATTTAAAAGGCAGGTCAATCACGACAGGTGAAAACAGACCGAAATAAATCGTGGTTATAGAAAAATTAAATAACTAAAAGTTGTACTACAATCTGAACGCAGCCACCGTGTTGTGACAATTTGACGGGGAAAACAGGACATCGGACGAAGTACGTAACACTGTTGCCTAGATCAACCCCAATGCGACATCACGCGCGTCTGAAATGCGCTGTGTATTTGTGTAAATTGCACACGCAATTATTTTATGCAAGGCTTTAAATTTGCATGTCCAATAATTATTTGAAGTAACAATACCATAGTTGTTCTTTTATTGATAATTGTTGTCTGATAATTTATAGTTGTTATTTGATTAATTTAAATATGCATTAAAAAGCAATATGTGTAAAATAGTTTATATTTCAAATTCATAATTACGAAGGGCATATGGCTTTAATCACCATGTACGGATTTCATGAATAATTTTATAAACATTTGCCTTGGATTTTATATTCATCCATAATGCAAATGATGCCTATATTTTTCGTCAAACCAATTCTGAAAATGAGTGATTTAGTGGTGTTGAACATCATTTTGATTCATCCACCAGATGGTAAAGTAATGAATTCTGCTCTCAGATGGATATGCAAAATCTCGCATGTTAAGACTATTAAAAAACAAACCCTGAAATAAAAATGGAATATGGAGGTTATTTCGGATTTTTAATGTAATGCGTAAATATTATGCTAATAGTTGCTAAAATGTGAGCAGTGTATGATAGGCCGTGGACTAGTCTATATAATTGCACTATTATTCACTGTTTCAATATAATTCATCATTCCAAGTTAAAAGCCTTTCAATAAATTTACTAATTATGGTTTCATTCCTTTGTTACAGTGATCAGTTTGATGTACTTTACAGATGGCTCGGTTAATAAGCAGTAATAAAGAATTTCCTATGAATAACATTGTGAAATATCAAAGATGAAATCGCACAGGGGCTGCTTTCTGATTAACAAATTTTATATAAGACTAGTTACCGGCTAAGAAAGAGTTCTAAACACTATAATTGTGTTAAAAACATCAAAAATTAAAATCCTTTAAAGAGGAAAGCGGGTCTTGTTTTTGAACGATTTAGCATAATTGTTAACATCTTTTAAGCATTTTTTGAAAAAAATAGGTGGTGCGGCACCAAAACGTGAGGAGGGAGGGGACGAGAAACAACTTTATTTTTTATGCGGCCCAATTGGGTTGATGCTGATGCGTTGGTTAACCATTTAACACACTTTAATTATTAGGGTGAATTGTTTACTGTACATCTTTGCAGATTGTGATGATTCGATATGGCAGTTTTATTATGAGAGGAGAAAAAAGAACATAAATCAGTTATGATTGTAGATAATGTGCCAGTTTAACTTCTGTTAATTCCCTCTTTCTGGGTCAAAAAATATTTTGTTAAGGGTATAATATTGTATCCATTACGCCAAGTTGTTGATTTTGCAGTGGAGAAAATTTAAAATGAGTATTTTGATATACTTTGTTAAAAATGTGTTTGTTTATTTGTTTGTTTGCATTTTGTTTTCGATAATAACTGTGCCGCTGAACCAAATATTATAGTTTTTATTAATACCAAGGGTTGACAACATGCCTTGTTCGATAACACTGATATGAAAAATAATAATCTAATAATTGTTTGTTTCAAATAACGTATCCTATATCCTTATATTTACATGTTTTCCTGATTACTTACAGCAGTAATTTGAATAAATAAAATAAGTATTACAAATGAGCAACATATGTAAAATATGTTAATTGTGCCGCTGAAACAATTATTATAGTTTTTTTATTAATACCAAGGGTTGACAAGATGCCTTGTTCAATAACCGATATGAAAAACAATAATCTAATTATTTTTGTTTCAAATAACTTATCCTATATCCTTATATTTACATATTTTTCTGATTACTTACAGCAGTAATTTGAATAAATAAAATAAGTATTACAAATGAGCAACATATGTAAACTATGTAAATTTCAAAATTCAACATTAGAACGGCCATGCAGCTTTTATCACCATATATAATAAAATCATGAATAATTTCCATCACCGTTTTCCTTGAGTATTATATTTCATCCATAATGCAACACACGACGTATTTTCAATCACAGACATACTGATAATGAGGGATTTGATGGTAATGTATTTTTATTCAACAGAATTTGATTTATCTACCAGATGTTGAATTTATGCGATCCACTTTCAGATGAATGAGCACATGTTAAGATTTTTAACATGTCAAAAAAAAATGGATGGGTGTTTTTAAGGCTACAGTCCCTAAATGGGTGCCGCTCGGCTGAACGTCATCTTTACTGCAAGTTTTTACTTACTTATACATATCAGAATATCACAATTCTTGGCGCACATATGGAATAGAGTCTCTAGCTTATACATGTAACTTTACTAGTGATTTTACGTCCAATATCCAGATATGCAATGGTCATAGGGGTGTGGTGGTTGGATATGGTGGATTAGGGTGTATGCGTATCATATGTGCGCCTGGTTACAGAGTACATAGCTCGTCTAACCAAAGGGAGGAGGGGTGATTACAACTCCCCTAAAATGTTGCCTCGCAGCGTAAAATTGCAAAAGCAATCGATCCTTGACTTCTAATTTCTTTTAGATCCTTTACTGTATTTTGATTTAAAAATTGCAAGAAGTGCTGTCAACGAAGTCCTTCTAATGATCTCTACCCCGTCTGCAGGCGGCCGACAGATATTTTGTTTTCAAACTAAACGATGAGTTTAGGGACTCTGGTGGTTATTTGATCAAGTCATGCATTGTAGTTATAAGCCACAAGGTAGTTTAGTTGATTTTATATCAGAATTTGTATATTATATTTTATCTCCAACAGAATAGAAAACCAGTGGAGAGATATTTGATAAACTATTGCAGTGATTTGATAGCCGCTAAAGAAGTGCTTTCATACAAACATTTTTTATTTGAACGGGTATTTGGTTTGGCAGTTATTGCAGGTCGTGTTTATATTAAGATGACTCTATTATATTATCTCTGAAAATGAATAATGTTAGTGAGATACATGGCAAAGTATTCATTTTACTCATGATTAATCACAAATTCTGTGTTGTTTTAACCCTCGTCTTCCTAGACCCCCCTAACGGATGATCACCGATTGCACAAAAACGCAAAATAAAGCGAACCTGAGCATTTAAGTAATTGTTTTTACATCCTGTGCGGTCATTTTGATGAAAAAAATCGGGCGTAAAACCTAAGGTTGGGTTATGGTAGGCGGTCAAAGTCTGAGGGTAGGAAAAATATCTGCATGATATAGACTTGAAACTTACAGGACATGATAGAATTGTCGATTCCTTCATTTATTACCAAAAACCCGACAAAAATCTGTCATTTAGAACTGAATATACAATTTTTTTGAAAAAAGTGGTCATTTTTGGCCTAAAATCGGTCAAAAATTACCCCAAAAAATCATTTTGGGCCAATTTTGGACCTATTTTTGGCAATATTTCAAAAAGCAAGTCAAAAATCAAAAATTTGAGAAATGCGTTTCTAGACATCTGTTTCTACATTCTAAAAAGCATTCGAGGTCCAACTTTTATTTTTTTTTTAAATTTAGTTAGGTTGTTTACATTTTTAAATGTTTACATTTATATGGATTTACTTATCGGTTGCTGAGTTACAAAGCATAACATATTTCTGAAAATGATGGGTTAACTGTGCCCTTAAACACACAAGTCTACACCATTGGGCGTTTTGGGCGGCGCTGGTATTATAGCACAATAATGAGCCAGCAAAAAAAACCCCAAAAAACAAAAAAACAAACATTGCACCATTAACAAAATTCATATTTCATGAATGCAAAAATACATGTATATCTTTAAGGCACATTTCGCTAATTATACCATAATCACAATTATCTGAAATTTCATCACAAACAATTAGGATACTTAAAATTAACTCAAGTATTTAGGGGAATTTGACCACATTAGTCATCAGAATAAAAAAGCTTGGTCAATCTACTCATACATTAACTTTGATTTGAATGTCACTGCACATCATTTCGATAAAAGCTCTGCTATGCTTTGAAAATACCATAGTTGGTTGAACTTGGATATGAATTGACCGAAAGTAAGCCTTGTGATTATTGTGTTATAACATTGAAATGTAAAACTTAAAGCATTATTATGAATGGATGAACAGCCAGCAACATCAGAACTAACAAAAATTAGTTTTCCGCATTTCCCTTTAAAATAATGTACGGTTGATAAAGCCAACGAAACAATAAATTTGTTTTTATTTACGAAGACGTCCAAGAAATCTACAAAGAAGACGAATCAGAAGTAAACAACATAAATAAAACTATTTATACATCATGCTTTGACGTTTCTTAGGGCAAATATAGTTTGATTCAAATACAAATATAAACGTCATTACTAATTTCTGTTACTATTGCAGCTACCGAAAAAGTCGGATATAGAAATTACATCACTGTCACCTTCATCGTCACAAGAAGGGCATTAATCAAGGCAAATATTTTTGATCGCATATGTATTGTGTGTATATTTGTGTAGGCTATGTAGGTCAATTTGTTATTTCCAGCGCTTTTGTATGTCATTTATGATATAGACAGTTGCATTTTATAAGTCCTTATAAGTATCACTTAAAATGTATTTATATTCTGTCTTCTTTTTAGTGTATTTGTTCCATCATTGTAAGCGTATTAATGTAAACAACATCGACAATAATTGTTTCATTTAACCTTTTTTTAACTGTTACTGGTGCTTTAAATTATAGCATATCCCTTTGTTTGAATTAATTTCGACAACATTTAGTTGTATTTCTGACTTTTGAAATAATAGGGAATAATAACATTTTGTAAATTTTGCTGAAGATCACGTTTGTTAAAATATTAAACTGGATGAAGCACATTAATTCAAATCGACTGTGAGAAACTCAATCACTCACGAATTCTTACTTATACCATCAGTATTAATCCGTCTCAATTACTGGCTAACGCCTCTGCAATGAATTATTAAGATAGAGCTTTACCTTTCTTTTTGATGAATACTGCAGTACAAGGTAAAAAAGACGTGTTTAAAGCAAGGAATTTAAAGAGGTCCTCTACTTACCGCTTCTTGATTATTGAAGTGCATAGTCTCAGTAAAGATTGAAACACTTTATGCCCTTAATTAAGACCCGGGAGACATTATATTGTATTTTAGTATGTCAGAAATAATGGTTCGGTAAATCTAAATTATGATTTTGCAATTGTGAGTGTCGTCATACATGTAGTGTTCGTGTAAAATAAGCATGACCCGTTTATATTACTCCTACACTTAACCACATCCGTCATTTTGTAATCTCGATATGCAAACGCTATTTCTTACACTTGTAAATATCACGTAACTGACTATTACTACCTCTACTAAATTTTGCTCTTACTTGCGCTGTAGTATCAAACAAACCGCAACAGTAATTTCACCAAAAAAAAACCATTTTAATGTATAGTAAAACAAGGACGTCTAGACTCGATAAAAATGCCCACATCATTTTAAGTCATATCATTTTAAAACAAAATGTTATATTCACCTTGGCTCATCTTGTGAGAGCTACAGCAGAAGTTATTTAATCTCAAGATTATGCCGTCATTAATGGATGAAAATGTGACAAAATTGAAATCTTTATGAAACAAGTAAACCGACCCTGTTAAATTTAATCTTCCGTAAGATACGCTCTTCATGCTAATTGAATCAGCACTCATAACATGGTGTAGTAACTGAATGTAATTGATGTGCACTTAACG
Organism: Ophiothrix spiculata; assembly: GCA_000969725.1. Taxonomy (NCBI): domain Eukaryota; kingdom Metazoa; phylum Echinodermata; class Ophiuroidea; order Amphilepidida; family Ophiotrichidae; genus Ophiothrix; species Ophiothrix spiculata. The sequence goes on from JXSR01S051835.1 coordinate 16,029, forward strand.
CTTCGATGCTAACATTAATTATTTATGAGAAGGTGTTGAAAGGCAAAAAAAAAATAGTATATATACTTGTATTTAAGTAACAAAATCCCGAAATACTTAGTTTTGTAACAAATGAATGGTACAATATTACAAAGAACATCATAAAGCAATATTGATGTGCAAATCATTTCAAAACATAGAACAACTCAATTAATTTTGAACACTACCGATTTGTGAACATTCTAATATGAGGAAGTTGACGGGAAAAAATTATAAAATAAAATAGTGAGAATTCAAACTATACCAACATTCGTTTTTATATAATAAACTTATAAACTGAACTAAACCGGATGATCGCATCTCATCAAAACCTTCATTTAAATGATATGATGATGTGCTATCTTTACAACGAAATACTTGTAGAAGCATTACCGTTGAATGTTTTCCTCCCGAGATGCATTGCCTTATCGTGAAAGATGTTAATATGCTTTTGTTTCCGAACATTCGTACATTATCTAGAAATGAAGATAAACTTTAAACATTACACAAAGTATGCATATTTACTCCCGGAGAGTATGTGTTTTACGATTAACTAACATAGGAAATGACAAATTGGCATACGTTTTAGGCACACATAATTACATCACAGCAGCAGTGTAAATATTTTAAAAAGTGTTTCAAACCTGGATGAAGACGGCTGAGCAAGCAGAGATTGTTAACGATTATGAATAAAACATCATTCTGTTTGTTGCTTTACAGCCATTCCGTCGTATGGTTGTTCGCATGTAATAAGTGATCACATCAATTAGGTAACTTTTAAGCAAACATGTCAGTTTTACTAATTTCTAACAATGTAACGTTTTAATCTTGACGCCATTGTATCTAACTTGATTGTAACTTGATGTATCTTGATTCGAGTCATTAATGTCTTCCTAATTGTTAGTTTTACCATATCAAAGCTTTGTAACGAGCTTGTGGTTGTGAGCGAGTTTTTAGAAATAACAGGCTTTACTCATAGAGTAAACTCAAAGTAACTCAATTCATCAAATGGCGTCAGTGTTTCTCAACAAGAGTTAAAAGATATTTAAAGTGAAATATCTTAAGCTACATTTGAAATTTAAGCACAGCGTCGACCACAGGAAACAACATAATTTGTTCTTTACAAATATTTACAGAATAAACACTATTACATCGCTATTATGGTTTACATCGATAACCACTGTTTTGCATGTCTGATTACTTTAAAACTTTTTTGTCTGCAAAATATTCACTTTGCAACTTTATATGTTTTATAAGACAGCAATACAAACATATATACAAACTCATTAATGCACATATATATCAATTAATGATGAAATTTGATCTTGACTGTAAACAGTCCCGCTATCTTTGATTACATACATACTACATTTTTGAATCAAATGGGAGTCTGGCAATGTCACAGCACAGATGCGTCTTGAATTCATGAGGTTTAATTTCCATAAATTCCATACATGTTCTGTTGAAAAGATAGGCAGAAATTTCCATACGATATTGAAATAGATAATTGCCATTAAAACTCATTAAGCATACCAGCATATAGAAAAAATTGTCCATCAAAGTATAAACATCTGTGGTTGGACATACATTATTTGTTAGCAGTATCAAATACTAAGTAATCTGTTAATTGTATTTGTATTATTTTGAACTGACCTTTTGCTCTTTTGCTCTGTACGGCTCTGTGTTCAAACTATTGTACGTTATAATGAGCATCAGTTGTGGATAAGTCCATCCCACATTTCTATAATTTCCACAACTGATGCTCATTATAACGTACAATAGAATCTCTGAAAATCACACAGAAAAACAACTGAACAATTTTCAGAGTGACATTTTTCCTTTGTATTTCAGAGTGCCCAAAAATAAAATCAGCGTATATTTTCAGCGCAAAATTCCCGTAGTGTAAACAACAGTTCAAAAATTGAAATATATATGATGTTAAGTTATACTAACACATACACCAAATTTATATGATAACATTGACTGTAGAAACAGTTAAATATACTAAAGTATATTTTGATAATTAGAAAAGGAGAGAGATTATTAATAAATCCATCCATGTTTATTTTCATCA
>JXSR01S051835.1:28476-47021 GCA_000969725.1 Ophiothrix spiculata
AAAAAAAAAAAAAAAAGGAGAATTGTTTCATAAAGAGTGACAACTCAAAGAAAATGATTAGATCTAATTTTTATAAAAAGAAAAAGAAAGAAGAAAAAATAGGTACTTGTGCAGGAATCGAACCTGGGTTCCTGCGGCGAGAAGCAAGGGCGATTCCACTGACCCACCAAGCCAGTTGATAGATATTGCGAGAATTTAAACACTTTATTAATCGTATATTGCGCAAGGAATTGGAAATCAAATTCGGGGAAATTCTGTTAATTACTGTTATATTTAGGTAGATGATATTATTTTACAAAATATATGGGCTATTTGGAAAGAGTTTGAAGAAATAATTAAGAGCAAAATGGGGTTTGCCAAACGGGCGCAGAGGTCACGGGCCGACGTTGACCTCTGGCGTAGTCGTTGGGTTCAGATGCATATGATCACTAAAATTATTTTCCTAATCGGTAAAAAATATTGATAACATCGATAAAAAGTGGGGTTCACGCGTGAACCCTAGCGAATTTGAAATTAAATAATTATTCTTAAGTAAAGGTAAAAAGAAGACTTTGTTAATATTTTATTTCTTCTTGTACTTGGCCCGTGCCAATTCAAATACATGTAAATCGTTCCCTTAATTTACGTTTTGGAAATCACTCATCCCTAAATCTAGTATCTTCTATAAATCGTGTCCGCCGCCGCCTGCAAAATATCAGACGATGGTGGCCGCGGCAACTGCTACTGGTTGCCGGACGGTATCGCAGCCGATCCCCTGACTGCGTTACCAAAATAATGAGAGTAGTTAAAACTTACACCAATGGTTAATATGTGCACTTTTCTATTAAAAATTTTGTCATGCTCAACATGTCATATTTTTTCATTTGAAACATTGCAGTGCTTCATTAAATGACATTGGTAACAAATGGAATAATTATGATTTAATGGCTGAAGTTTTATATCAAATAATTTTGTCTCGATCCAATAGATTCTATATAAGTATAAAATGTAATTTGATTAAACCTGCTTTTGCAGTTGCATATTAAAATAAACAACATGAACTCTCAGTTTAGTTTCTGCTACATTTTTTGGTTTAAAGCAGAACAGGCTTTTGCGTTTCCTCTATCCCAAACTTTCACAAGAAATTACTTCAGTTGATGATCTAAAACAGTCTCATCCTTATCCTTTATGGCTATATTAATTAATCCCTTAATGACTTTGCATTGTGTTAATAGTATTTAGGTCCTATATAGCGAAAATTACATCATTATTCATTATGATCATATAGTATATACGAATATTTAAGTGAAATCCTTTCGCTTCGCAAAAATTGCTCATTATGATTACCTTCCATATTGTTACAGTGTGCGGTTTGATGTACTTTGCAGATGGATTGGTAATGGACAACATTGAGGAAGATCAGAGATTAATTCACACGTGGTCCCTACGGTATCAAAACCACTTTATGAATTATTTTCTTAAAAGAAGATATCGGTGCCTTCCCGTCATGCCATTCTTCAAATTGAATTTTGTTGGTCATGAAAGGTATTAGCCATAAAACATACCTAAAATGCAAACTAGGAGGCGTCTGCTAATAGTGCTATATTTCCAAGGAAGCAAAGCATGATGGAAAGATCATGATATTTGTTTCCAATTTCTTACTGTGGGACTAAGTTATCTATAGAAATATCCTTGTGGTAATTTGTTGTTATTTGCAAGGCATGATGGGAAGATCATGATATTTGTTTCCATTTTCTTACTGTGAGACTAAGTTATCTATAGAAATACCCTTGTGGTAATTTGTTGTTTAATGAAAAAAAATGAAATTTAATGTTATGCCTGTGCTTTGGATGATTACTCTGTTTGATTAATGACATTTTTTCGTATTTCTGTTTAAGAGAATGCGGAACCGTAAAAAATAATTTAAAAAAAAAGAAACATGACAAATATTGCTAGCTAGAAAAGAGGTCTTTTAAAAATATTGAAGCACTTTTGTGATGCGACGGTAAAAAGGAAAGACATATCTGTGGGAACTTCAATGTCCATCGATTCTTGACAAAAGAAATCACTTTTATCAATAAAACTAGAGATCCTGTATAAGAAAATGTTTATAATTGAGTTATAATAAAACTGTTTTTCTGATTGGCACAAAATATTTGCTTTAGGTTTGGTTTTGTTTTGTTTTTTTGTCCAAGTTGTGTACATTTAATGCAGTTGAATATTGATAGTGATAGGAATGTCCAAATAATTTACGTGAAAATAAATAATGTATCTTTTTTTTAGAAATCTGATTTTGAATAACGTATATTTTTAAAATCAAATTAAAAATGAACATATTGCTTTTTCAAGGCTTTAATTCCGTCCAACAAATTAAATTTGTAAGTAAGTACTTTAAAATATCATTTGGTATGATGGATATAATTCTCTATGAATTATTATTTAGAGAATTATTTATTATTTTTTAATAGAATAGTGTCTTACCAATAGTAGCAAGAGCTAAAGCGTGATACTTGTATCAAACTGAACATGAAGAATCAGCCTTGATATCAATAGCCCCCCTCCCCCACAAAATTGTTGCAACATGTTAAAGCAATACTATAAGATTTTGATCAAAAATGGTGTACAGTAAAAACATCATAAAATGGAAGAATGTGACTATCTAAAAGCGTTTTCAAGAGTATTTTGTGAAAAATAATTGTTTTAACACAAACAATTGATAAAAAGCACACGCATGCTTTCCTATACTAATACATGTGGAATTAAATTCGGGATCCCGAATTTAATTCAACAAATGGCCATAACAGAAAAAGCAAGCAGACTTTGAGCCAAATCGTTAAAAGGGTATTCATATCTACCAAAAACAAACCTAATAAGCCCAAAAAATCAAAAGTCATAGGTGACAGGGGGCGCTTCATTTTTAACACTTTATAGTATTGCTTTAAGTATTTTGTGATAAGTAAATTCAAATGACTAGATGAAAGGGCTTAGAATGCAGAAATATGTTACACACAAAACGATATAGATATTAACATGTGAAAGTCAACGTAACTGTGCACTACTTTTGTTTCATTCTTTTCCTGCCATGGTTAGTATGACACTTATAAGAACTGTCAAAACCTGCTCAAAAGCGCGTGGAATATTCATCTCGACATTTCATGTCCTGACATTTAAGGCAATTTCTCAAGTACCCTATATACATGTCGTCCTTACGTGACATTCGGTTTCACGAGTATACGAATTTCCTATCCTAGTTTTATTCCATTCACGAAAACAGCTATTTGACCAAGTCTGCTGTCGTATTTCTTAATGTTATTAACCCTTTTCATACTCGTATGTTTACTGGCCCTTTTTCACAAAATAAATAAAAAGTCGTATCCTGGTGTTTTCAAAATTATTGTTTGTATATCAACTGTAGTTTGTTAAATCACTCTTTGACATATTCTCCAAACTATATATCAAGCTTTGGTAGCAGACAATGCGCAGTTATTAATCTAATTCATACACAACAACGATTAGAATATAATTCTAAAGATTACAAAATTAAGCGGCACAGTTATTTAAAAATGTGTTTGTTGTTTCTATAAAACACAGAAAATATAACTATCCAACGCCCCATATAATTTATTTCTACCGTTCGTTTAAAATGAAACTTGCCATACAAGCGCGTACGCGTACATGGAATTGATGATCGAACGACGCATTATGCAATACGCAGCGTGCAACTAGACGAGATTAATGAATGCGCAAAAAAACACCTGTCCAATTAAGTTAACAATTTCAACGCGTGTTATATTTAAACTTTGGACCACAACAACAAAGTAAATTTCAGTGTTGTTATCCAAAGTTTAAATATAATAGATTTGTCACTTAGTATGGTAAATTTATTTTATGAAACTATAATAATCATGGTAATTCTACAACTCTAAATGCCAATCATATTTTCCTGATCTTGCCTGGATTTCTGTCGCTCAATGAGAAATGAAAACAGAAATTATGACATATGTGATGGCTCACCCCGAAAGGGGGACTTTGCAGATGATATCAATTTTGATTTAATCATTTCACCTGTTATAGCATTTTCTAAGCTTTAAAATGACACCTTACTGGTTGTAATTGATCAAGGCAATCACATTTTACAACAAAAAATCTGTTGGAAATTATTTTTATCTTATTTATTTTTTGCTGCCTATTTTCACAATTTTCTCGAAAAGTGTTCTGTTGCAAAGTCCCCCTTTTCGAGGTGAGTCATCACATATTATGTATCGTTATGAAAGCTAAAATAATGAACAATAACAAATGTGTAGTCGACTCAAAATGTGCAAGTTTGCACTTTTCCGCTGACTTTGTTGGAGCAGGTCACACTTTCTCTGTTGTAAATCTGAGTTTAATCAATATTTGTGACGCGTTACATCAAAAGGTACAAGTTCTCGGCCAAGCAAATTTTGAGATACAGGCAAATAAAGCTCGTAAATTATAAAGAAAATAATAAGAAAATTGTCATCTTTATTCACCATATCTTCAAAATTTAAACTTCAATTTTCACAAGCAAGGTATCATTTTAAAGCTTAATTTATTCTCTTTAAAGTAACACAGAAATCTCAATTTTGTCAAAGGTAGACAACTTGTACCTTTTCATGTAACGCGTCACATTTGACAAAAAGATAAAAGACAATATTGTGTATATTTTTTATCTTCTTAGAGAGACCATAGGCAAGGATTCAAATGAGTTCAAAATATGGATCCGCAATGGTCATGCCTTTAAATGAGATTATAAACAACAATATCAATCAAATGGAAGAATATACTCCCTTTAGCAAATAGAATACTAGCATTTGCTAAAAAATATGATATTTCTTATTCCATAATTATTTTCAGATAATATCTGATGTAAAATGTTCAGATTCGAAATATTAACAAACAAATGATAAAAAGTAATGTGAAAGTAAAATACTCGTATATTATTATGTAGTGATGCTATACCTCCTATCATAATTTCGATAAATGTAATTGGAATAAAAAAAACACAATCAAGATTATTTTTATTTTTATTTATTTATTTATTTATTTTTTTTTTGGGGGGGGGGGTCTTGTGCGATTGTATAATCTAAGTTATGTTAGGAATCCGATAAATGCTGGTAAAAACAATTTTATTTATGTTTTGTTCATTTAGGCTTGCAGATGTGTATTGTTAATTATTCACTACTTTCAATAAAATATATGATTTTCCATACTCATACTACTTACCCAATACACATACATATTTGTTCTTCTCATTTACGTCAGTAATTCGCACTGAGATTTCTTTGAATATTGTATTTCTCATGAAATAACAGTACACACACTGTCAGTATCAATAGAGACGGTTTGCTTCAGATGTGTAAGCCACTGAGTACATTGGCGGGCTTCTTTCACACGATATGTGAGTTTAAAGATAAAAATCCCTCCAGAGGGAAATTGCAAGAAGTGCCGACAACGAAATCCCTCTAATGATTTCTACCCTGTCTGTAGGCGGCTAACAGATATTTTGTTCTCAAACTAAACGATGAGTTTGGTTATTTGATCATGTTTATAATGCATTGTATTTATAAGCCACGGGGTATTTTACTTGATTTAAAGTCAGATTTTGTCCCAGTTCAGCGTCTATGTATTTATCTTCTACAGAATTGAAAACCAGTAGAGAGTATGTGATAAATTATTGCAGTGATTTGATAGTGACAGGAAACATTCGAATCCAAACACGTTTTTTTTATGACGTTTGACTAAAAATGTATTTCGTTTGCCATATTAACAAGTTGTGTTTGAGCGCATCTTTAAATCAACTATCAAAATAGTTTAAGTTAAAGTTACCTGAAAACATTTAAGTTTCCAACAAGAAGCATTTTTATATATTCCCCATTACATAACATTTTCCCATGAAAATTTTAAAGACTCCGCCTGATATAATTTAGAAAGATATTACATTAAATTCAAACAACATAAACAAAATAAGACTCTTAGATAAAGATTGAAGAGGAAGGTCTCAGAAGTGGAAAACTCCAAAGCGAGATAAGAAAACGAACACTGCCGGGGAAACGTAGTTCTAATGTTTCATATTAAAGCATATGCAAAATATCTTATGTTGAGTTATTGTCTTTACTAAAGTATATATAAGTTATATGTACAACTTTTGCCTTAAAACCTTCCTATTTTGTTCGGAAGTTACTACTTCACAAAATGTCTAAATGTATTTTTATCCGGAAGTTACTACTTCCTAAAACGTCTTAATGCATCTTACACAAGGAAGTATACTTGAGAATATGTATTCTTAAAGACATTATAAGCTAAACGTTGTGTCTCTTCTGAACAAAGTTTGGATGACAGTTTCCAATATCCCTTTTTCCCGTTTTCACGAGCAAAACTACTGGATATCTGAGACCTGATCCAACGAAATAAGTGGACATTTGAAAAAAAAAATCTTGTGGCAGATCTTAGAATAACAATCAGCAGACATTTGAATATGAAGGTTACAGGATTATATTCAAGTAAAATGAAAGCAATATATATCAATTAATTAGTTAATAATATGTAGTAGACTTGAATACATGAGTATATGTTTTACACAAAAAGCAAACATTGCCCACTTGAGTTTTACTTCATAGTTTTTACAATCATATGCCACTTTCCGCTCATTTTGCATGAATATGTCTCATTTAATCTTTGAGCAACCATGTTTATATTAGAGAAAACGTATCAAAATTGCATTTTCATTAAACAGAGCAACCTGAACCTGTTATCCATAAGATAAGGTTTCATGCTAATTGATTCAACACTCATAACACTGATGATGTAGTCATCATTAGGAGCAATGGATTGAAATACACTTTACGCTTCGATTCTAAAATTAATCATTAATAATAAAATGAAGTACTATATTTTGATTCATTAAAAGAAATCCCTAAAAATTGAATTTGTTTTTAACTCATGAAATATCACAAGGTACAGATGTTTTCGATAAAGAAGCAATATCGATGTGCAAAAATAGCTCTATATTGTTTTAACACAGACTGCATTTACGAATATTTTGTAAGAAATTGATTGCAATATGTGTGTTTATCATTGTTAATATATTAGCTCCTCATAAATGCAGTTGAATTAATTGCTTGATTGCATTTTGAAGCCAATGGTTTTAACTGAGACTCTTGCAAAGCAGTTATAATTTGTTATTCTATTACTGTTTTATTTTTACCTTTCAAAAGCATTCCCCTAAATTCTGTACATTTAGAGCAGCCTTAGGAAGAATCGCTTCTAAATACACCGATGATCCCGGTGTTATTTTGCGACTAGTTATAAAGATCCTAGTGCCAGTGCTGTAAAGCCATGTTTATCTAATAAAGAAAAATACCCTTGCTATTTCATTTGATATAATATATAATATAGACGATGTCTCTTAAGGGCTTAGATAAAATCTTTATTTAGATACTTGTTTATGTACAAAAGAACGATTGGAAACCTGTTGGGATAGCTCGTCAAATATTCCCATAAGCTATTGCAAATGTTAACGTGTGAATTCATGCCATGAATCATTGATAGGCTTGGGTACAATAGTGGCAATGCAAAATATAATAACAAATGCCTCACCTGGTGCGCCAAAATGGTTGTCGCAAATGTATGTTTTACATGAAGACATTAGCCACGATCATCAATGTGAACTTTAACTTTCTCCTACACTTACGGATTTTATATGCATTTTAAGGACGTACTCTCAACTACTAACGTTTCCTCATAACCATTCTGGATAAACGAGAATATTTTATAAGTAGTTTAAGGATCATATATTTATGCATTTTTTTTCCATTGGTTACGCCACTCCTAATTTTGCTCTTGAAAAGAGACTCTACAATATGACTTTTTGGGGAAAGACGTGCATCTTTCAAAAATAAATGTGGTTTATTTTTCGAGATCTAAATGAGGGAGAATTCTGAAAATTCTGATTTGTTATCACCGCTTTTCGATGGTTTTTAAACGCTCTATTAGAAATGTGTACTAGTTTTCTTGATGGTAACGAGACTGCTTAGACAGATGCGACAAAGAAGAAAAAAGACTATTACTATGGCTTGTCTAGAATTGAAGGTTGTATACTTAATCCTTATAGTATTATAAAATTTACTTTACGATCGTTGAATATTTTCAAAAGTGAACCATCAATGATGTACTACAATTAAGGGCTATGAGATATACTTCGTGATTTTTGTAGTCATTTTTATTCATAATTTTTCTCATTGAGGTGAATTTTCACCACTGTTTTAAATTTTTATTCGGAATGAACATTTTCATTTTAATTAGTTCTCATGGTGTAAAAATTTTGCCATGGTGCAAAATGTTTTACCATTTACAAAACTGTTCATATTGGTGAAATATTTTTAGCATCATGGCACATTTTGCAATGATCACTCATGTGTAGTATTTTAACATTGCTTTCTTTGATATTTGTTGTTTTCAAACAATACCATAATTATCTTGGTCTTTTCATTATAATATGTAATTTGCCATTAACAGGAAACTGTGGAAGAAATGATTTGCTCACCAATTTATATTTCTCTAATGATACAAAATATTCATTTGGAATGTTTGACAATGTGTGAATTTTTATTATTCTAAATGTAGGCACTTCAGGTCAAAAATTATAATAACTGAACTGAAAATAAATAATATATGAATCTCTATATGATGTACAAGAAAGTAAGTTATTATATGTCTTCGAACTTCCGGGACAATATTTAGAAACAAATATGAACTTCAAGGAAATCATTATACACTATATACGTACGTATATGTTAACTCCAGGGGAATTTCTCGGTGCAATGTACGGATGAACCCCACAGAAGAAATGACAAATGAGCATAAGCCTTAAGCAAAACACAGCCGCATTAAAAGTAAATATTTAAACTAGTGCTTGAAAGCCGGGATAAAGACTGCTAACAAAACGAAGATTAGTCACGACTATGAATAAAACATTTGTTTGTTTTTTTACAGCCTGTAAGTCGTGTGCTTGATAGCATGTAATTAGTGATATTGTCATTAGAGTCACTAATGTAGTCGTCAGATAACAACATGTCTGCGGTGATCAACTTTCTTTTTTAATCTTGCAAAGTTTCCCTGTTGGCGTCATTGCATCCAACGATACATTTTTTATGATTAAGGGTAAATACTATCCATCAGCTCAGGAAAATGTGAATAATTTACTATTTTGTAATCATGGAAAGATAAATGGTTTACACTGCATTTTGGAGATTCGAATCATGGCTTATTGCGCGGGTTAGCCATGCATTATAAAGCGAAGGAATAATCACTGAGCCAACTCAGCAGCCTTGAGATCGTGAACTGAAATCTTTAAAATAAACATTAGAATGATGTATGTTTTTCTTTTTTTACATAAAAATGCAATTTTTGCCTCCATTGAATGTTCAATCTACAAGTAAATTTTACGAATGCTAATATTAAACAAAATGTAGATAGGCAATCTAAAGCTCACAAAGCGGGGAGATCTCTAAGTCGTTATTCATGTCTGTGTTTTCAGGCAAACCAACGCCCGTTTAATACATTATCAACACCACATATTTATGCAATATTGTTTGTAATTCAATAACAAGTATCAAGCCTATTGAAAACAACCGAATTGTCCAAATATCATGAAATTATGATGTTTCGGCCAAATAGGCGCCACCTTTTCGAAGTAGTCTGTTGATACAATGATCATGGACGTGAAATCAATAGAAAAGACTCATGTGTAAACTATAGACACTATCCCATTTGTACGCCGGAATTATGATACCGGTATTCTGACATGTATAAGTATATACACACAAAATATTTACTGAGTCAATTGACTCGTTTTGCCTTATTTTACGTGAGTCATGTACAAATTGACTCAGTTATGACACTACGTGAATCATAATTGACTCACAGATACTCCAATAGTGAGTCAAATTTCAGGTGACTCAGTATGATGATACCATATTGACTCACTTGTTGGAGAAAACTGAGTCAATAACGACTTTTGACTCATTTACATAAATTTCTGAGTCAAATACGAAATTTGAAAACGAGGCAGTTGGTCGGCCATTTTCTTGAACACGCATGGTCGGTAACGAAAGGGTTTGATAGTGGTTGATGACACAACATTGTCATATCTGTGAGCACTTTTGGCATTTAACACTGTCAGAAGTAATATATGGAACTTATGGACCTGACATCAAGCTACAAGTATAAATTACTACATTAAGCAGTGATTTTATATGGAGTTAGCTTACAATATTGGACCATTCAGTCCATTGTTGTTTTACTACAGTAAGCTTAGCCTAAGCTTAACCTCTTGGATTCGGCATTTGACCCGGATTAGTGTCTACTATATTGATGATGGGCAATATTGTGTCAACAATCACCAACACCTTTCGGATATCATCCTCCATGTTTGTGCACAAAGAGGACGTCACTCGAATAATTTAATAATAAGTGAGTCAAATGACCTACATTATTTTTAATCTGAGACTTTGGACTCATTTTACACAAGCAAGTGCGTCACTACAGAGACAAAACTGAAGTTGAGTCTTCTGATTCAACTGGACTTGATCGGAGTCATTTGACTCATCACATCTGAGTCACATGACTCACTACAGTGACTCAGTTAGCATACAAAGTGCGTCACTACAGAGACAAATAAAAGACTCACGTATCTGAGTCACCTGACTCAGTAAATATTTTGTGTGTAGGTAAAGATTGCAGTAAACATGACATTCCCTCGTCTTGCTCACGAAAAAGAAATGTATATAGTATTAGTATTAACAATCATTTATTTAAATGCTTAATGATTTAGATCACCACTGTTTGATCACTAATAATATATAGCCATTTAATGTTAAAGGCACATTATTGATGGCGCTATTTCTATAAATCAAGTTTCCAGGTTTTAAGAATCTATGACCCATTGTTTGGACATTCCCCACATGGATAAGGTAAAGTAGACCAAAAACAAATTTTATTTATGTTAAATTCATACAAAAATATTTAATTTATGCAATATGCATATAATTAATTTAAAAAAATGAATAGCGCCACCAATAAGGAAACATTCAAAATATCAGACGATGGTGGCTGCGGCAACTGCTACTGGTTGCCGGACGGTATCGCAGCCGATCCCCTGACTGCGTCATGTTCTATACCGCCCGTCTGGCATACAGCCGTTGGGATTCGTGGAAAAATCAACTTCCGGGATGATCATTAAAATAATTTTCGTAATCGGTAAAAAAATATGATAACATATATAAAAAGTGGGGTTCACGCGTGAACCCCAGCGGATTTAGAATAACATAATTATGTTGATTACTATAAGAACACTTTTGTAATTTTTTGAGGAAAGGTAAAAATATAATCTTTGTAATTATTTTCTTCAATACGTGAGTCACGTGACCCCATAGAAATACACGTCAATCGTACCCTAAATTTGCGTTTTAGAAATCCCTCGTCCCTAAATCTAGTGGATATTATTTATCTTGTCCTATGCCGCCTGCAAAATACGGGCTAAAAATGATGCCTTTTTGATCTAAAATGGGCATTTTTTTAGATAAAACGTGAAATTAAATTATGGAAACAAATATTACAGTTCAACACCTAATGCCATATCCAATTTAAACACGTTTAAAAGTCTACATTTATTGTAACAATGCATTTTTGTCGAAAAATTGACAAAATGAACCCATCAAACAGTGGTGAGATATTGTAGTAGTTATTTTGCATATGGAAAACATACCAATAATTCTATAAGTCAGTCAACTTTATCAAGTTAGAGAGAGAGAAAGGGAGATTATTAGTGCTCTCTTAATGTTCACTTTAATCACTGTTAGTACATCCATAAATATTGGTCTCAAATCTCTAGAACATGTCTATTCACAAACCTTTAAAAATAACAAGTGTATGCTTCGCAATGATAATAAAGCGTGCGTTATTTCAAATTATACGTGGGAAAGGCATCAGGCTATTTATAAACATACCTTGACGGAAATAGAGGTTTGTTTATTGGTAAAACTTGAACAGCAATTGGTTTAATGCTTACGCAATGGTTAATCATTAATCTCACTCTAATTATCATGATGTGTTGTTTACTACATGTCTTTCCAGCGAGTGATGATTCAACATGGCAGGTTTATTACAGAAGGTGAAAAATAGAACACAATCAAGTTGGTGTTATAGCAAAACTGTGCCGTTTAAAGTTCTTCTTTACCACCCCATTCTATTAACCTCTCTTTTACTATGAGAATGTATTTTCTGCAGAGCTTTTTAGCCAGCAACATGTATTTTTCAGTGCGAACAATTTGTTGAGTTCTTTTGACAATTTAAACCACTTAATAAAAGGTTAATTTTATAATATGTCATTCTAGTTCTCTTAAAATATTGCTTCAAATAAAATAATTATCATTTTGTTTTGTACAAAAAATTTGTCCTGTGTCCTTTAATTGTATATTTGTGTTATTTTCAATGTTTGCCTTTTCAAAAACAAAGATATGGTTGCATGCACTTTTTAATACATTCTTTCCGTAGTAATTTGAATAACTGAAGGAGCAATGTACAAAATTTCGAAATTTTATTTGTGGATGATTTACACTTAATATGTTAGAAAATAAAGTTATTAAATAAATATTGGGAAACTTTTGATCAAAACATTCAGATAAGCCTAAAACTATTTTGTTTGTTGATCTTGGATATGAGGCTATTCTCTAAACGTATGTTCTGATGCTATATAACAAGAAAAAGGCAAAAATTTGTTTGTAAAACATTACTTTCACATGATGCATGTAGATTGCATATGCGACAATCGTAATTTCGAGTTTGCATTAGAACTTATGAGTATACATAATATTATTGTCAACAACGATAATTAGAATAAAAGAATATCTAACTATTTTGAAATACAGGGTTTGAATTTGACAACGAAACTTTGCATGTTGTCATTATTACCGCAAATACTTCAAATGATGCAAAAATCTCAAAATGTAGGGGGGAAATAGGGGATGATGCTGAACTTGTCCAATGTGACATTAACAATGAGCAACTTGCGTAAAATGTGTTGGTCAAGTATCACAGTACGAATGGAGTTTGATCTTCTAGAGTATGACATATATCATGTGAAATCGTTAAATATAATGATCTAAATATGCGATGAAATAAACCTTCACTTTCTGCTGACTTCAAGTGATAATCTACCACATAATTCTTATTAATATGTTTCTCACAGACCCTCGTTTCCCGCAAGGTTATATAGTTAATTAATCTCTTAATGATATTGTACCAGGTGAATCAAAAAAAATTGTGCACGGATTCAAGATGTCCTTGAACTTGATAAAAGTACTAAATCATAAATTTCTTGTTGTTATATTGAAGCAAATTTAATATACTTTCAAATGCAGAAAAAATAATCGAAATCAGATGTAAAATTAGTAAGATATGACCAAATTTGTAAGTACGTCTCTTTTTCCTCCGTTCCAATAGGATTTACACAGTAAAGCAATACATTGCATTTATCATATTATGGCATTATGACAAAAGCAAAGAAGTGAGTTTTGTCGCAATTATTGATGTAACTTAAATTATTTGTTGAACTGGCATTGTAAATGAAGCAATATGTACTAAGCATCACTAAAACATTTCATAAAAAAGTAGTCCAGTTAATTGCATAATTAAATATTGCATAAATGAATATTTAAAAGACATAATTTATAAACAACATGGTCAAATGAGCTAAAATCGGGATTTGTATAGAAATTAGCCAGGCTCGCAGAAACATAAGACTTGAATGATGGGTTTTCTTTTCTTTTTTCTCCTGGAGATGCCAAACAAACAAAATATTTTGTTAAATAACATTTATAAAGTTTTTTAACCATGGTACGTAGTTAAAAAATCAAGAAAATCCAACACCGAGTTGACAAAGACATGAAATTGTACATTCTCATATGCATTGATAAGTACAAGTTTAATGTGTATAAATCCCATGTGAATGAAGGAAAAAGAGATATGTTTATATAATTGGTCATATCTTGCTTATTTTTCAACCGATTTCAACCATTTTTTCTGCATTTGAAAGTATAATAAATTGTCTTTACTGTCTTTAAAAAAATATGATTTAGTGCTTTAATCAAGGTAAAGGACATCTTTAATCCATACACAATTTATTTTGATTCACGTGTTATTTGTGGAAATGGTATCAAGATTCATGTTGCATTTTAAAGGAGAGTATAGCTGAGTGGTTAGAGCAGAGGTTGAGGTTCGAGTCCTAGGCGCGACGCGGCGGGCAACGTCTCCTCATTTTGTTGGTCAAGAAACTTAACTGCTCCGTGGTTCGGAACTTACTCAAATCAGTTGGTCCTCTGTGGGAAATCCCTACTCCAAGGCGCTGTAAACAGTGTTTATAAATTAGTGGCTGAGTTTAATCATATGTGATGACTCACCCCGAAAAGGAGGACTTTGCGACAGAACACTTTTCGAGAAACTGGTAAAAATAGGCAGCATAAAA
Source organism: Ophiothrix spiculata (assembly GCA_000969725.1). Taxonomy (NCBI): domain Eukaryota; kingdom Metazoa; phylum Echinodermata; class Ophiuroidea; order Amphilepidida; family Ophiotrichidae; genus Ophiothrix; species Ophiothrix spiculata. The sequence continues at coordinate 42,998 of JXSR01S051835.1, forward strand.
TAAAGAAAATAATAAGAATTTCCAGCATATTTTCTGTTGTAAAATTTGATTGCCTTGATCAATTTCAACAATTCATGTGTCATTTTAAAGCTTAGAAAATACTATAACAGATGCAATAATAAAATCAAAATTGATATCATCTGCAAAGTCTCGCTTTCGGGGTGAGGCATCACATATTTCAAAGCTGAAAGCCTTTCAACAAAAAATACCGTCTAATTATGGTTGCATTCCAGTGTTCGGTTTGATGTACTTTGCAGATGGGTTGGTTAATAAATGGTAATGAGGAATTTCCTATGAATAACATTGTGAAATATCAAAGATGAAATCACACGTGGTAGATATAGTCTCTTAACTGCTTCATAAATTCACATTTTAATATTAGACTATACTATCTATAAAAATACCCATTTTGTTGATTTGTTGTTATACAAGGAAGATTGCAAGAAAGAAATGCAATTCTGATTTTTGACATTTATTTTGATCACTTTGTTTTATTGATAAATTTAGCTCTTTTGTTTTTGAGTATGAAATACCATAATGTATACAAAGAATAAAAGACCACACACATTACTATCTTATTAAGATTTTATATTCATTTAAGTATTGAAACACTGTTATGACGGTATAGTGATTCTAAAGGTATGACAAGAAGAATATCCGTCAATAAAAGTTATATAAAATAATAGTGTTGTAGTGTTGTAAAAAAAAATGTGAAAATGGTTTATTGTCGTTGGTTTTGTTGTTGTTGTTGTTGTTGCTACTGTTGTTCTTGTTTTTGTTGTTTTGTTTTTGTTTACAACAGCAACTTTTAATTTGAATTTTTTCAAACAAATTATGGAAATTTAGGCTAACTTGACTTTTGTCATAGTTGTATTAGTCGAAGTGAAATTATGTCATCACTTTATACACATATCTTAATATTTAATAATTTTAAAGGTAAGCATAACTGTGTTTTACGTTTGTTTCGTTCTTTTCTTGCCATGGTTCATATGCCACACTTCAAAACTGTCAATACCTTCTAATACTGTGCGGAATATTTATCCCGACATTTCTAGCCCTGCCTCAGAGCTGTGAACCACCATTCCCATACCATTATTTATATGCTATCTAATATCTGGCTCTTATAAATACCGAATCCATACTAAAAAAACTAGCCTGCAACTCCCTCCCTGTCCAGAGACTGGATCTTCTAAATACTGAAATCCACCCTATGTTTTTGTATCAAATTTATTTTTTACTGCGGGGGATAGAACTCTGAATTTATATAACAGCAGCTTGATACAATTGGCTGTCAAGGAACTAACTGTATCGTTTTGAATTTGCTAATGCCACTAGTATTTCTTGGCCTAGACTTGATATTTATCGATCCAATATGTATTGAATATTAAAATCAAGCTCCTCAGAGCTACGACATTTGTGTACCGCCGCGGCAAAAGGGTCCAGTTGTCGGCTCGTACATGTTGCTCCTTGTAGCATAACTAATGTATGGTATTTGTATACATCAGATATGATACAATGAGCAACATGTAGGAGTCGACAACTGGACCCTTTTGCCGCGGCGGTACACATTTCATGTCATGGCATTGAAGGCAAATTGATAAGTACAGTATATACTTGCCATTCTTACGTGCCATCTGGTTTCACGAGTGTATACGAATTTTTACATTCTGATCCTTCTTCCTTTCACTACAAAGCAATTTTCCTAAGTGTGTTGCAACACGTTTGTTTTTGTAATGAGATTAACCCTTTTCATATCCCGATCGTGTAGTTACATGAGATATGTTATTTATGAAATGATCGGAAATCGTTCTTAGATATTTTGCGGCAACCGCTTTTTGAAGTAGTTTGTGACACAATCAAGTTTTGTTGATATCACATCCAAATATATTCTACAAACTTAAGCAACGAAGCATTGTGAAGTATTAATGCTAGTTAAGCCGCCATACTGAATCTTTTTAATTTGTGCATATAAGAATAAGATGAGTTCAAAAGTCTTTATTACGGTTAATGAATCATCTTTTTATCTTCATTCTTTAAATTTTGAGATAAATTTCTAAAAATCGTACTTTCCTTGATCTTTGAAAATTTTAAAATTAAGGTATTATACCGTATATTATACATATGCATCATATTAAGACGATGTCAAATTTAAATATCCAATGAACTCAAAACTTGAAATTCACCTTCTGCAAATTTGTCAATAACTTTGATTGTCACCGCATTTTTCTGGCATTTTAAGCAGGAATATTAACAACAATTTAATATATTTAATTAAATGACTTATTTATTAATCTACCTTAAACATGCAGAAGATGTGTTCAGGAGAACATCATACGCACTGGAATGGTTTCAAAATTTTAAAGTATTAAGAATCCAAGATACAAAAACGGTAGGTTTTCAAAGTAATTAAATATGAATTTCACAATCAAGCAGCAAGATGCAATAATATCGCGCTAGATAGCTAGAGCTAATTATTGAATTTTCAATCATAGAAAAATCACTATGAGAGATGCGGACATATTTGATAATAGAATGGCTTGGTTGCCATGGTATTACGATTAAAATGTAAGCCGTCTGGCACGAACATAAGACATTTCTAAATAAATGGAGGAGATTAACATTTGATCTGCTTTACCACAGACAATTATCACATTCGAGCAGAGCAGATGACTATAATTAATGTTGACATTTCTCATGGTAACGAACAAAAATGATGTATGAATCAAATATTGTGCAATAAGTAGAAAATGTAGACTGATATTATAAATTCTATAAAAGCGCATTTAATTTCTTCATAACATGAACATTTAAGCTTGCGTATAAATCATGCTGAGACACTTACATAATTTGTAAATCTAGAAATTCGAAAATTTAACCATGTGCGCATTGTTTATTCTATATTCTCTTTAGTCTACCTCTTGGTTTCCACATCTACGTTTTCAAAATCATAGAATGATCATCATAAAGTTAAAGGGCCTATCCTAGATTTCACTTAAACATGTTAAAATTAGAAACTTATAGAAACGCTATAATTTAGGTTTACAAATGTAGCGAAATACAAAGTGACAGAGATTGAATATATATATAATTCCTAAATTGGTACGTCAGATTGATTCACCAGTTACGAGATCAATTTTGATTATATCCTTTCATCTGTTACAGCATTTACTAAACTTTAATATGACACCTTACTTGTTGAAATTGAACAAGGCGATCATACAACAGAAAATCTTCTGGAAATTCTTATTATTTTCTTTATTTTTTTGCTGCCTATTTTCACCAGTTTCTCGAAAACTGTTTTGTCGCAAAGTCCCCCTTTGGGGTGATTCATCACATATGTACATATTTAAAGAGAAAGGATTTGATCAGAAATAATTTGTTTACACATAACAGGGGTAAAAATAAGATATTTATTATATTTGAAACCAGAAACTTTATGTTCACACCATTAAAACTAAAGCTGGTACAGAATTGCCAATTTCTCCAATATTCCACCAAATCAGGGAAAACTAATGGTGAGTTGTATTTACTATAATCATTTAAGAATATGTAGGTGGAAAAGTAGTGGGAAGAATCTAGGCACAAAACCAACAAATGCATCTTTTATTTGTGTCAAAACTGAGTAAGTCAAAACTAACTTTTTAAAAAACACCTGCAATTTGCAATCTGTGAACCTGTTTTAAGCTTATTATGTATGTGTTTGTGTTAGTAATCCTACCAATTCTATTTCATTTTACGAACCTTAAGTAGTAATGTGATGAAAATCCAGAGTCATAATCTCGAAAAAGAAAAATGCTAGTTATAAACTGACTTGATAAAATGGTAAATTCTTTAATAAATAATGCAATACATCAAAATAACTTAGTGAAGAGGATGCTCATGGCAAAAAGGTGCATTCTTTGTAAAGATTAACCTGTTTTCAACTTCTTAACTTCAAATGCACTTACTGTACTGATTTCTTAAGGCATAATTCATAAACGTCAAAGGAAGTTACGGTTCTAGAATAGATTTTCCCATGTATATA